>JAUCBJ010009154.1:0-50000 GCA_032718475.1 Nemertoderma westbladi
GATATGGGATGTTGATAAGATGCTGAAATTTTATTTTAACGTGGGATGATCGGCGGTGGAGGAGTGTTGAAAGATAGAAGAACTTTTTGGACGGGAGTTCTCTGATAATTTCTTATCTTGGTTTCTATGGATAGAGATTTTCAATCGTTTCAAATATTAAATCTCAATAATTTCACACGTTGCTTATATTTATTGAAAGCGGAGAATCTTGCGCGTCTTTTGACACTAATTAATTAGATTCATGGTGATATAATGTTGTCTCCAGCAGAACAGTATTTTCAGCAGCAATACTGCATTCCAAACTATTCGAGTATGGTCGAGACGGGAAGGCCTACAGATTATTAGATTTAAAAACTAAGATTAAACTTTTAATAACGCTCTGCCGTTAATATGTAATTTGCAATGTATAGTGTACAGTATAATGTATATGTAATGTATAGTCATCAATACAGTATGTATTTGAATCGATCGAAAATCTCTATCCATAGAATCCAAGATAATAAATTATCAGAACACTTCGTAATGACGTCAAATCTGTAACAGCTAATCACAGCCGATTTTCAAAATTGGCTTCCCGCGCTTACTTAAACCCGCCATTTCGACCGTTTCCACGTCTTTTTAAAAAAACACATCCCGCCACTCGATTCAGAGCACCTTGTTACCCTTTATTTAATGGTTTCTAGCCCAACAATTTTTTCGCGCACCAACCCTATTTTCAATTCAGAATTCAGTTAGTTAATACTGTAGGGGGTGTAGGCCTGTATTGACTATTAATTAAATAGAAGATAGATCCAGTTATTAACAATAATATGTGTTGCGTTTTAGGATTCAGTTGGCGTCTCCTTGTAGCACAAATTTTTGCCATCACCATGGTTATCGTATGGACACTTATTTCGTCATATATCTTATTAAAAGCGATCGATTTAACTTTGGGTTTGCGATTGTCACCAGAGGAGGAACTTCTTGGAGCTGATATTGTAGAGCACAATATTAATTCAGACCCATTTAGTTTAACTAACATGGCGCCTTCTGGGTGAGTTATACTGCATCTGTAACAACTCGGATGCTTATCGACACTTTCTGTTAATGATGTTCAGTTACCATGACGTACTCGTACTTAACAATTGATAGAATAAAACCATCTGATTTATCACCTAGGGCCTACTGTAGGCCTATACTGTACTCTATTTCTAAATTATGCTGTAAAAATTTGTTTTAAAATTACAATTTCAACTTGTTGTATTAAACGGGTTATTTAGGCACCCTAATCCAATTTTTACTAGTTGAAATTCTTACCCCATCCAGGGAGAACGATGTTGACTTTGGACGCCTGGCAGACCTGTGTTCGCGCCGAAAGAGCTCTTTATTTGCGTTTGAACTGCCAGACGTCCAATTAAAGTCTCCAGAAACAGCGCAGATCGACTCCAAACCAATGGATGTCAACATGAAAAGGAAAAAGTAAGTGATGATTGGTGATTTACTGAAGAGTGCTCGTATATAGGCGGCCCACAGAATAACAAATGCAACTTGCAGCGTAGGCAACTTTTCATTAAACTGGTGAGTGTTAATGATGTTTTACAAAAGATGGGTCAATTATTTGGTAAACTGAAGTACAGAAGTAGACCTAGCCTATGAAATGTCAGGAATTTCATTGAAACAGCTACATTACAGTAGGAAGACGAATAACCATGGCGATACAATCATTCGAATAGTAGTATCAGTATCCGAAGAAACCTGTAGGCTGTATATTATCTGTATCTGTATATCTGATGTAATCTGTATATTATTTCAAAACGAAATTCTGATAATAATTTAATATATTTAGAAACATTTGTACTGTAAGTCGAACTTTTCCATGTTTCAAATGTCATACAATCTCATGTATGTAGGCCTACTGCATCTGTAGAAAAATAATTATGGTGGGGATGATTATTACTAGGATCGGCATGCTGCATTTCAGCTGCATTTTTAAGAATGCTGTGCCGGCTTGTCGACAAAATTGCACCGCCACAACTCCCTATCACCCATGACATTTGCTAGATCATCCGCATCTTCAAGGCCAGTGTCCTTTATGATGCGTCTCAAGAAAGTCATGGGCTGTCCACCATGCTTAATTCACTCCATGAGGCTGCCAAAGCACAAGATTATGCACTGACTGGTCCTCAAGGCGAAAGCAATGTCCTGCAAAGCGGCGGCGACTTTGTTTTAATGTCAAGCTTGAGGGAACCAATGAGAAACCTCCAATGTTATATAGTTTCTGGTTGGAGATGTGTACATTGTACTTGACACAGTGAACGCGGCGTAGCGAATGTGCCATCCAGAGATTTGGTGTCTTCAGAAGTTAGAGCCCAGCATGGACTCCCATAGAGGAGTACTGGAACTACTGCTGCTCTAAATAATCGGACCTTAAGTTTCCGATTAATTGTCTGTGACTTCCGAATCCTGGAAAGCCTATTCAAGGCTGCCCATGCCTTTCCCTTAATTCGAAGGTCCTCATCTGACTTCCGGATCCATGGACCATGATCCCAGGTAACAGAAGTCGTCCACAGGCTCAAGCATACCATCCTTTGAGCTTATGCTTATGCGGTCAGAGAATTGCTGAGGACTTTTGGCAGGATTTCCTCGACTTCTGGAGTCAGTAGGTGGAGTTACCATCACCCCATCATCATTATGATGATCTAAGGACATCGTAGAAACACTCTAAGGACATGCGCGTGGGGGTGATGGACCTTAATTAAGGAACTGTTATATAACATAATATTATACCGCCCATGTGAAGAATACCAGGATTTCATTTTCGGTCGACTTTCTATTGGAATTTTATATATGAAGATTTTATATTTTTTTAATTTATCTTTATTAAGTGTTTTCTAGCTTATTTCTGTCTTATAACCTGTACATAATATACTAATTCGTTTATTGTTTTGGTTAGATTCAACACTTCTGTAACCTGTGTTTTTGGTGATTACCTGGTATTCTTCACATGGGGGTAACTGCAAAGTGAAATATAACGGCAGAAAGTGTGGTATTCTTCACATGGGCCGAGCATTTTGTGTGGTTTTACTGGTCCGTTTAATAATATACATAAATACAATAGGCCTACACGTATGCAAAATGCATAAGTGAAATATATTGTAACGTGCAACATATAAAATAGTAGCTACTGTTGAGTTTGTTTACACTTTATTTTATAGGACAAAGTCACATGTTGAGGGAAATGGTTTACAATCGTTACATTGTTCGTGTTGCTGCAGTTGCTTACACCAAATCAACAAACTGTGCGGGAAATGGCGAATAAATAGCTACAGGGTGGGAGATAATGGTACAGAAAACCGAGATAAGATTGCAGAAAATATTGTTGGGAATATTAACAAGGGAATTTGCAAAGAAAATGAACCATCGGGCACATTAACGTTACATAGCGAGAGCACGTGGTTATAAAGAGACAATTTTACTGAGAATCGGTAAATTATTTACTGAAGGTAGCACTTAGTATTGTAGGTAATGGATGGCAATGGAATAATGGCCCTTATTGATTTTCGGAATTTATTCGTGGTTTAACTGATTCGAGGAAAATAACAAACTCAACAAGATAAATTATTAACCTTAAACAGGATTGCCACTATAATTCAATTTCAATTTTTCCTGACTTTTCCTTGACATTTCCCTGACATTTTTCAAAAAAATTACCGACTGCAGTATATTTATATTTAATATATTGGCCGTTTTATCTTTATTTATTCGTATTATTTATTATATTACTAAAAAAAAGTAACATATATATAATTAGTGAGTCCTTCAATATAAAGATATCGGAAGCTATCACAACAGCAAAAATTAGATCTACTGACAAAATAAGCGAATAGAGTTCACCTAAATAGTCCCTTTCGCGTCTGATTCTAGATTTAATGTTAACCCCCAGGACCGGAATAAATTTGAGCAAAACCAATTTTTTTTTGTTAAATAATAATATCGTAATAAGTAGAACTACTTACTTTAAATTTTCATCTCTAGGGGTTTTCCTTTTCATTTTCCATTTCATTTCTGTGAGCGGATTCAATTCCGCCTCACCAAACCCCCATAAAGTGGGAAAGAGCGCCTCTCAGCAATATTGGGAGCACGAGGTTGATTACCAATCAACCTCGTGTCACCCCAATAAGCGGGGACAATAGGCCCCAAGGGAACACACACAGCAAGGGTCAGGGGTTACACCCCTGAGAGAGAGAGAGCAACAGGGGCAAAGGGAAACCCTCCAGGGGAAGCAGAAGGGCGACAACAGGGTTATTAGCCAATAGGGGGGAAGCATCGACTGGGTAGAGCAATATGGCCAACTGTGCAATATATATTACCAGTCTTTGTGTCATTTGTCCAGTTATCCCAGTACAGTCAGGCAGTACGGTGACAGTTAAGACCGTCACCGCCGTCACCAATCACAACTACATTATCATTACCGGTATACTGTGCTGTCATTACTCTGTCTATCTTATATACATATATCTTATCAATAATACTGGAAGAACGACAAACTCGTTTCTTTCATTCACACGGCGGGGACGCGTACACAAACAACACCGGATAAACCGGGATCCTCTCGGATCCCGTCACAATTTCTGAAGTCAGTTTTTACGACTGTCCAAGTCTAGGATGTCTGTCTCTGTATGTTTGTCTGTCAGTCAAAGAATAGGAAGGATATTATGTAATAAAAACATTCGCCTTTGGGGGTTTTCCAGGTCTCTGATTTCGGAGTCCGGACAATTGCGACCAATGTTTTTAAATAAAAATTATGGGTCGCAATTGTCCGGGTCGCAATTGTCAGGGTCGCAATCGCAATTGTCCGGGTCGCAATTGTCAATAATATACAATGATATAATAATATTTAGGGATGTCCCGGAATTCCGTTCCGGCCGGAATTCCGGCGGTTTTTGCCCGATTCCGGTTCCGGCCGGAATTGCCGGAATGGGGTCAATTCCGGCCGGAATTTTACCGGAATTTCCAGATTACTAACTAGTTTGATAGTTGCACATTTTGCACGTTGCACGCAGTGCTTTGCAGTTGCACGTTGATATGTAACATATTTCCAAAAATCAAATTAAAATGGTCCCACCATATGTTACACCACCTACTGTAGTATTCATAAACAATTCACAATAACCATCGTAATTTACATTAACTAATGAAATGCATCAATAGGCCCGTGTCCCACTGGTCAGAATGTCAAAATGAATGCCTCCTTGCTCCATTGGTAACACGAGTCATAATCATTTGATAAAAAATATAAGATGCATCCCACATTTAATGCATATACCCAAAGTAACCAATCACAGGCATCTTGCCGGATATAACACATGAGTCATGTGGTTAAAGATGGAACATGGGACATAATCACTTTCGACCCATAGGTCGTAACTTACGATTTACCAGTGGAGACGCCCCCATTGAAACCAATGTGTTCCATAATTTATTCTGACTAAGACTACATAAGACTTACCAGTGGAGCCTTACAGCCTTAAATAGCCTTACTGGCCTTAAATATTGGTTTTCCCAACTTGCTTATTACAATTTGCTTATAAAATGGCGTTTTTAGATTGATCTTACAATATTTTATATTGATTTTATATTATTTTACTTTGAATTAATTATTAAATAATATGATAATATTATGATTGGTATTGTCCAACGTAACATATATAGGATGACCCCTAAAAATTTGCAGCTTATTTCCATGGGGGTCCTTTATGTTACTTGGTTACAAATACAATATTACACAATTACAAATACTACTATAACCTAAAACTAATATAAAACGTTATTACAATACGTACAGGTCCTGTGAGTGGTCGTTAGTTCAGTCCTGCGTCGTAGGTGTATAATATCTATTTACAGCAAACGTATTTTTTTAGGAGTCTAAATGCTAATAACCTAACTTTTGGCCTAAGTTATAGATTTTAGTAAAAAATTATATTGAATTCCCTGTCGTTCAATGCCGAAGTACCGTCCCGTCCCCATAACGGCCCAGGCCATTCTACACTCCACCCCCTTTAATTCCCCCCAAGGTTCTGATTCCTCTCATTAGCAAACTTAGCTTTAGAAATTAAAAAAAATCATTTGTTTCACAAAAAATTGTAAAGTTTCATGGGTCATTTAACTAGTGTATTTCACTAATTATAGAAAATTCCGGTTCCGGCCGGAATTCCGGCCGGAATATTCCGGCATGTTGAATTCCGGTTCCGGCCGGAATCAAAATATCGATTCCGGCCGGAATCAAAGTATCGATTCCGGGACATCCCTAATAATATTTATCAATGATGTACATTACATCTTTTTATCTGGATCCGGACAATTGCGACCCGGACAATTGCGACCCGGACAATTGCGACCCGGACAATTACGACCCATGTTTTTAAATAAAAATTATGGGTCGCAATTGTCCGGATCGCAATTGTCCTAACATCATTTCTAATGTCAGTTTTTACGACTGACCAACTCTAGGCTGTCTGTATCTGTTTGTCTGTCTGTCAAAAAATAAGGAAGCAGTCTGACCAGCAGTCGCAATTGACCGGGTCGCAATTGTCCGGACTCCGAAATCAGAGACCTGGAAAACCCCCATGGCGAATGTTTTTATTATATAATATGCTTCCTTATTTTTTGACAGACAGACATACATACAGACACAGACAGCCTGAAATTGGTCAGTCGTAAAAAATAAGATCAGAAATGAAATCAGAGACCTGGAAAACCCACACGGCGAATGTTTTTATTACATAATATGCTTCCTTATTTTTTGACAGACAGACTGACAGACAAACATGTCTGTACCACCACTGAGTAGAGAAGTAGAGGAGAAATTCCACCAGGTTAGCCTCGCTTAATTGGTACCAGGCAGGGGCTGTATCCAACTTCAGATTGTATTAAATTTCGTGCTAAGAGCTCTGAGGGCTAGGGAATCATCCCAACCACAACCTAACCATACCATGTGTCCACTCAGTAGTTACACACACATCCCCCATATGTGGTGTAGAGCTCTACTACGCACCCTATATATGGGGGTTAGGCATGAAAGGGTGAAGGGACATGGTCTATTTATGTGTACTCTATTCGCTTATTTTGTCTGACAACCATTTTAGCAAGTTGGAGCTCACCCCCCCCCCCCCCCCCCCACCCCCTCCCTCCACTATTTGGTTCAAATTTCAATCATAAAACTACGAAATGTGGTACTATGATAGTTCGATAACTTTTCGTATTGCTGGCAGAGCCGGATTTTTCGATTTATGAGCTATTTCGATGCAACAGGACGTTAAAAATCTTATATTTCGCAATATTTATCCACCTCCGTTGGCTATATTTTTCGTCTTAGGAATGTAACCTAAATATCATGAGAACCGCTTTCAACTGCAGATAAACTGTTTTAAATTTCAAGAAAAATTTCCCGAGATATAAAAATACTAAGGTGTAAATTTTGAGACGTAAATCGCTATGTTTTTTTCAGTTTCTAATGTTTTGTTGTCTTTATTCTAGAATATCAATTATTATTTAGTTGAACTTTTAAAACTCTCTATATTGTTTCTTCATTTCGCTTAATTAATATTCTAGAATTGAGTAAATAAAACATTAGAATTATAGCGATTTATATCACAAAATTTACACCTTAGTATTTTGATAATATTATATTTGACAAGAAGATGGTATTGTCCCCAAGTTGATGAACTGAACGCCATGAAAAATAATGCCTAGACAATGGTCAACAAATCATTTGTGTGGAATATGCGAGACATTGTACCCTATCGGATGCGGTGGATAAGGTGGACCTGACATAGAAACATTAATTAATTATATAATTAATTTTTCAGTAAATAGAATCACAAAGTATATAATATTTGTTTACCATATACAATACATATACGTACATGAAAAGATAACAGAATCCAAGTATATATAAAATATAAAACAAAACCTATTATAGATAATCTTATATCTACTGTATCTGTATAATGTATGTCTATAGTTTATATATACATACATATATACAGATACACACACAAACAAGATCATATCTCAGTAGCAGAAATATATATACACAAACACAATACACAAAGTAAATAAATAAATAGTATACCGGCGGCGGTCAGCTACTATTTATATTAAATGTGGCCAAAGGACCAGAACCATTTATCCACATTAAGACTCACTAAATTTCGAATAAAATAGAACATCCCATCCCATTTACTTTGTATCGGTGGTCCTAACTTACTACAGTAGGTCCTACATTTATGAACATCTGGAATATATTTTGTATTATTGAATGAGACCCCCCCCCCCCCCCCCCCCCCATTGATACATTAGGGCCGAGGAAAGGAAGGCGTTCGAAGGTTGCTTATCTATACATCTCAGATAGGTTATTTAGTCACAAAATAAAGTAGAACGTTATAAATAATTAATATTATAATATTACCGGTATATATTTCGGTGTTTTGCGGATTTGGAATCCACGAACGGTCAGGTTTCCGTCAGTCAGTTAGTACCAACGAATCGTAATGAATTACTGCAGTATAACTGGTACAATATTGAACTTTTTAAAGCTTTAAATTAAAATTGAAAATAAAAATTTTATATTCTGGCTCACCCAGTAAGGTGGGGGGGGGGGGGGGTACATTATATTAGACATTATAATCCAGGACCCAGGACAAGGTTTACGCTGCCGCTACACTGCAACCTATATGATAATATTACTTGTTTAACAATCTGTTTCGATGGCAACGTTACCCCAATAGGTGCCGACATTCACGCATACATCATTTCTGCCATTGTACTCATTTTCTTCGGTATAACCAACATATTGTCGAAATAGGCTGACAGTTCGTCCACAGAGGTGTCCAGATTGTTAGCCCTGACGAGACGGTCGCAGGCCATAGCTTCGTTGTGGCAGCTGAGTAGCGGTCGGAGAGGCTGCTGTACGGTACCGGTACAGTCTGTAAGCGAGTCTGGGCTGCAGCCAAACTGGGGCTTTATAAGATAATTATTCGGAACCTGAGATACACGGGAAACTAAATTATCATTATTATAACAGTCACAATTAGAAGGAGATTCTGTAGCCGAAATAATTTCAGAGTTATTTAATGTTCCAGAAGAGGCTGATAGGTTATTTATTTCGTTAGTTCGCAGTAAATTAGGCGATTGTAACGGGATTTGAGTTACCGGTACTGAAGTCCCGCCGAAGCGCTCTGCTATTTGCTCATTCGTGTTCGTTGCTAGGTTACAATATTCTTCAAATTTCATTTGTTCAACTCGAGAAATTAGGGTTAACTCGTCCTGCTGCCAGCTGTCAGGGACAGTTCTATTCATCTTGCAGTCTTGGTCTGCTTGCAGCTTGGTGGTTATCAACAGGCCGACTTGTCAAATCCACATACAGACATAGGCTTAATACTGTGATATATAGGCCTATCAAGTTGTAGAGATTTGGTTGCTGTTTTTCATTATTATTCCAGTTTTCATATTAATATTTTAATCCAGCATCGGTACATGGTACAGCAGAAATTAAGAGCCTAGGGCCTAGGCCTAAGGCTACCTACCTAACCTAACCTACAGCAGTACAGACAGAGACCTACCTACTTACTGGCAGACAGGCTTGGCTACTGCTGTACTGCCAGACTGCTATAGCTGTATAGCTCGTAGCTGTAGGCCTATAGGCCTAGTAGTATAGTACAGTCTGACAGTTTGACAGTAGAGGGGTACTGACTGACTGAGATCTACCGGTAATTGCAATTGCACTATACAGCTATAAGCCCTATTACAGTTCACAGTTGTAATACTGCACTGCTGGAGGCCTCCTTACTGCCTTATTACCGGTACAATACAGTAGGCAGGTAGGCCTACCCTACAGTACACAGTACCGTACTACAGTAGCCTAAGGTACGTATACCAGTACAGCAGTATACCGAGTTACAGCAGTACAGTCTGACAGTCCAGGAGTCAGGTAGTGGTCAGGTGGTACAGTGTGCAGTGGTAGTCTGCCAGAGAGAGGAGAGAGTGTTAACCAGCCAGAGAAAATCCCATTTCTTAAAATTTATTAAATTCCTAATTTCTTAAAAATGTCAGAATCCAGCCAGGATCTGGCATAGGCCAATGGCTTGGCTATACTGACGGACATAGTCAGATCAGAAGATAGTGATATTTTATTACCGGCCAGGCGGTCCCGGTACGGTACCTGACCGTGCGACTTACAGACTTATATTTAACTACCGGTATGCTGGTATGATAAATAAATAAATAAAAGTCTGCCGGCAGGCCGGTAGTTCTGTAGTTTTGCTATACAGCTGATACCCGGTCCGGTACAGGCTGACAGGGGACAGGCAGTAGGCAAGCAGACCGGTAATATTTTACCTAAATCAAACTGTCAAATAGGCCTAAACAATTTCAATCCAGCAATCTTAACACCAGACTGCCAGACAGCCTGGTACAGAGGTAGGCTGGTAGGCTAACAGACAGTACTGGTACTGTGCTATATTGTAGTATGAAACCGGTAGTGTAGTGCAGTAGTGGTACGTACAACCATGGTCTAGTACAACAAAGCAGTACTAACTGGCAGACTGGATAAGGTTAATTTTTGCTGACAATTTTGCTGCGTCATCATTCTGTCAGTGGTGATTTTATTGTTCACTACGTTATTGTTTATTCAATATTATTATTGTTATTTAATTATGCATAAAAACACTGTAGGCCTAGGCCTATATAAAATTAAATTAAAATCTCAAACCGAAAAGTTAACACCTCCCAGCAAAGTCATAGCATGATAAGTCGCTGATAAATTGCTACTAATTTCGCCGGCTAATACCCTGCTAATTTCGCCGGATAAAAGCCGGCTTTTTGGTTCCAATGTTCTTAAAGGTTTCGAAGGGTGGATTTCGAAGAGAAATATCCATCGTTTAGTAGACTATTAGCCTTCGATTAGTAGTTTTCCAAATATATTCGAAGGATAATTCGAAGACAAAAATGCTTCGTTTAGTAGACTATTAGCCTTCAATTAGAAGTTTACGAAGCATTTTCGAAGGATAATTTCATACATTATTAGAAGCATTTTCGAAGCATAAAAAATACTATTTTTCGAAGAAAAAAAATGTAACTGAAACAATCACAGGACCTGCCTGTTGATGCTTTGGTGAAGAGGGAGGGGGTATTAGCCTATACCTACTGTAGTAGCCTACCGTATCCTACCCTACACCCTACTTCCCTATCCTACAATACGTTATACACTTATTAATGGAAGCGGCTGAGTATATAGAGAAATATATAATCAATATATATTTGAGGGTATCTATGGAAACTTTAGGTGATAATCGAAAAATTTGAATTTGTTAGTTGAAATTTAAATAATTTCCCATATTGTCAGCCATATTAGATTATTCGTGTTGATGGATCTATGAAAATTAATTAAATTTAGATGCATTTAATTAATAATTATGCTTCTCTGATGACGAAAATATGCATTATTTGCCTGATAATTTATCTTCGTTTTCGAAGACAATTATCAGCCATATATAAAGAATTGATAATATTTTACATAGTAATGGACCAAGCGGCTCGGCTGGTAAGGAAATGACCATATGCTGCGAATGCTCATCAGATTTACAAATCTGAAATTCCGGTTTCAAATTTCAGTTCCCAGTTACAGTACGAATTTAAATTCCCAGATACGAATTGTTCACAGTAGTAATAAGTCTTTCTTCTGGAAAGTGAATCTGAACCCTCGGTTACGTCCTAGGGCGGGCGTTCATAAAGTATGTCACGCAAATTTTCCCGATTTTTGACCACCCCCCCCCCCCCCCACCCCCTCTGTTTCAAAATGTCACGCAAGCAAGGTCGAGCCCCACCTGTCGCCCCTCTGTCTCATTGGTAAATTTGTAATACCCCCAAACAATACCCCGTCCCCCAAACAAGAAATATTTTATATCAATAATACACAATGTTTGTTATACCAAAATACAATATAAATTCAAGCACTATCTACATTTCCCTTCCCCACTGACAAGTGAAGTGGCCATCTAAAGGTTTCTATATCCTCCTCAATTTATCGATTATACTCAATATTATTGAGTGTATTGTTGTCCTTAAAGTTACCCACTCATCTACACATATGTTTTAAGTCAAAGTCAAGCTAACATTAAAGCCTAGAACATCGCCGTAACCGTCACAAAAGTCGACACCCCCCCCCCCCCCCCTGTCACAAAATGTCACGCAAGCTCGACCCCCCCCCCCCTAGTGCGTGACATACTTTATCGAACACCCCCTAGTTACGTTTTTACATCATGTTCTAGAACATGGTTTATTTATTAAATATAAAAATAGCCTTGCGCCGTGAAAAAACATTCAACATTCGAAAGCCCATATCTCAGCAACTGTATTTTCTAAATTTAAATTTTTTACATATTTGGAATCCTTGCATGGTCTGCTTTCCATCAGAACCAACAAATTAATATAAGGTTGAATAACTGAGATGGGACTGGTGATGATATCGCCGCCGGTGAAACTTTTTTCAAACGCTTGTTGCTAAAGAATAAAAAGCAAAAATACAAATTCTGTCTCAGTTACTACGGATGAGGGAGGTGAAACTACTGTAACTCTGTTTCATATCATGCTATTCATTTAAATTTGTATAAAAGTTAGGGAAGGGGGGGGGGGGGGGGGGGGGGTGGCGGGTATCATGTTTTTGAATTACGACACTAAATTACAACATTAAATTTAAAAGCATTCAATAATTATTTAATTCATTTTCTTAATCAAAGAGACCTTGGTGTAGTGGTTGCATTGAATTCACATCTCTTGGAGGTCGTGGGTTCAGTGTTCAGTCTGAGATCTGACAGTGTGCTGCAGTATATGTATTCCAACGAAAAAATACGGTACGGGTCAGCAGGTACGGAACTTCCAACTGCGCTGCGATATGTTGTACTGTTAGTTACATGTGTACATGTGCTGATGTGCGACGTGCTGATTGTACAGGCTGACCGGGGTGCATGATAGCAAGAAAATATCTGAATATTAAAATGTTAAATACTGTATTAAAACTTGTATATTAAAAAAAAGATTAAAAATAATTATTAATTAAGAATAAATTTTATACAGTATAGAGCAGTAGAGTAAATAGTTTCTGTATCATTATACTGTAGTATAAAAGGTATATTTTTTAAAACTTTCAGTTTAGGATATAGTACACGTATTAATACTGAAAAAATATGTGCTTTGTTTGTCCCCAGGATTTCCCTGACTGCCTGAAAGACATACTGTAGTCAGATACTGTAGTCTCGTTTTTACAGGTGTCTGGCATTCTGACAGTAACATACTGTAGGGCAGTATGGACATCGGCTTTACCTCTAGCTCTGCCATACACTCAGACCTGAAGACTCTGGATACATGGATTTCCGCACCTTTAAGGACAGACACAGCATCACACAGTAATTAATGGATTTATTTCATAAAACAATATGAATGGTACTGGACATAATATAGATCAATTTTCTTTGCTTCAGATTATATATTATTATATAATCGACAATTCTAAAGAACTGATTTCTTTGTACTAATTTACTGCTAAATATGGTCCCCAGATAAAAAAATATTCGGATTATTAGTAGGCATAACTACAGTATATAATTATTATTTTACTCTCAGAATTTGCCGGATAAAACATAACATACAGTAACTATGCATAACTAAACAAAACTAAGCTAAATGATCCAACCTTCGAAAAGTCTACAAATTTATCCTTCGTTTAGAAGGTAATTTATCCTTCGAATAGTAGCATAAATTATCATTCTAAACGCAGGATAAAAACTATAAATTCATCCACCCTTCGAAAAGTCTACAAATTTAGCCTTCATTTAGAAGGATAATTTATCCTTCGAATAGCAGCATAAATTATCCTTCTAAACGAAGGATAAAAATTATCAATTCATCCACCCTTCGAAAAGTCTACAAATTTATCCTTCGTTTAGAAGGATAATTTATCCGGCGAATAGTAGGCATATTTATCCTTCTATTTGCCGGCTAAAAACTAGCTAAATCTGCAGAATCTTCGAATAGTCTTCGAATTTATCCTTCGTTTAGAAGGATAATTTATCCTACGAATTGTAGACTGAATTATCAGACAATTTAGACGGCGAAAATGCTGATAATTTCGAAGAAAATTTATTTCGATCAAATTAGCAGCATATTAGTAGCAATTTCGAAGGATGTGACTTTGCTGGGCTGGTATTCTTCACGCAATAGTAGCGCGCACTGCTGATTAATAGCAAAAATTAATATGTAACCTGTGCTATTGGCTCTTGTTTCGTTTTCAGTTAACTTCACTGTAACATGCTCATTTATCTTAACTTTACACCAGGATAATACACCACAGAGGGTCTAGTAAGAAAAGGTGTCGAACTATCTTCATACCAAATTTCGTAGCATTAAATTGGAATATGAAGAAAAAATAAGGGTGGGGGGGTGGGTGGTGGTCTCCGACTTGCTAGTAAAAGGTAGTTGTACTGTATATTGAGGGAATAAACGGTTAGCCAATCATAGGCGAGTATTCGGTGTGGTGTGGGTGTCATATAGTATCTGAGATAATAATTAGGCTATTATTTAAACTGTTTAACTACTTGCTTTTTCAAAGAACTAACACGCAGTCTACTGTAGTACGGGGATCCGGAGTCGCAGTCCTTAACAAATTCAATCATTTACAGGATTCAGACCCCCAACATTCAGCATTATTTATTTTACATTTTAGCATTATTTAATTAAAAAAATTTTAAAATTTCTAAAATTCTAAAAAAAATTAAACAATTAAAATTATGGTTTCTTCATTCAAAAATGAAGGTATTTGCTAACAGTGATTGTTTAAATTAAGCCCATGTATCATATTGCATAATAAAGATATAAGTTAATTTAATGGTGAGTCTTTGGAAATAGCTACTGTAAAATATTTCGTTGGGGCATTGACATATGGTAATGTAATAATATATCAGTAGGGGGCGAGGGGGCTATCAATTCTATATATCGGCATGGTTTTAATAGTTCTTACTTACAGTATAGGGTCGCTTTTTTACTCTTTTAAAACACAAATTTTATGTTAAAACCTTTCATCAATCCTTTGTGTGCCTTCGCGAGTTGGGTGAAGATTAAATGGGGTTTGAAGGGGGGGAATTTTCCCCTCTTCCTTGATTTATTTGCGGTTTGGTTAAGTTAAGTTAAGTTCTTAAATACCGATTTTGCGATCGAATTGCTCAATTTTAATATATGTCTCATAACTGTGCCACGTGCGGCGCGAAGGCCAGGCCGGCCCCACTAAAGTGTTCTGCAGTATCTGGATAATACTCGCCTGTGATTATGGCTTGATTGATTGATTGACTGATTGATTTGTTTTCCAAACTATAACATATTTAAAATCGAAAACATACAGTAGAAAACAGTGTAACGTATAAAATAATAATAATAATAATAATAATAAAATAAATTTGTATAGCGCCAAATTTACAATAATTAAACAGTACGCTAAGGCGCTTAAGTCACTATCTAGAGATATTGGTACATAGCGATAAAGTACGATAAACGAATATAAGAAACTCAATTAATGCACCAAGTACAGACAAATTAGTGATAAAGTAAAATATTTTGGATATTAAAACGGACAAGTAAGCGATATGTAAAATATATGATAAATATATGTCATAAAAAATATGTAAAATATTTATAGCATTAAAATAAAACCGGCAAATTTTGATAATGTTACACAATTGGGGCATTAAAAACAGGCAGATATGTGACACGAAAACGATCAGCATAAGTTCAGTGATACAATTACAAATACTTAAATTAATTACTACAAATTGACAATGCAGTTTGTAATTTTATTGCGTGGCGAAAAGTATCAAAATAGACAAATTCGTGATCAACTAATATAAGCAAAATAATTAATTAGGGATTTAAAACGGACAATTAAGTGACAAACGAATATTATGTAAAATATTTAGAGCATTAAAACCGGCAAATTTGGATAACGTTACACAATTGGGGCATTAAAAAACAGGCAGATATGTGACACGACAACGATCAACATAAAGTTCAGTAATACAATTACGAATACTTCAATAAATAAAACGGTTCAATCAACAGTTCAGTTCAAATTTTCAATATAAGTAGAATTAATTAGAGCTTGTTAAAATACATGGTTAAAAGAAAAAAGTTTGTACGATATACAATGCAGTATACATACCAACATTATTAGAGCATTAAAAGACAGTTCAATGAAGCAAATTAGATAATATAATTAAATTAAATACTAGAGGTATTCGAAACTAATTATGCGTATGCCATGGAGAAAAGGTATGTTTTGAGAATAGAAATACTGTATATACAGGAAGTAAAGGTGGCGTTAAACTGAAAGCAATTTAACCACCAAAGTAACCGCCTTCCAGCATTCTTTTTCGCCTGTGTCTGTGAAACACGGTATGGTGGGGTAGGCCTATTTATTACAGCACTGGTGTTATTCGTAAGCCTGCAATACATTGCAGCATTGTATGGTGTACATTGTGCAGTACTGCAGTACCGTCAGACCGTACCGGTACCTTACTAACCTCAATCTGCTACAGTGCTAACTCTGTAACTGCAGAACTGTAGTAATTGTCAGGCTGTTGGATATTGGCATATTGGCTGGATAAACAATCATACAATTAATTACAAGAAGCACAGCAGCACAGAGACTGCAGACTGAAACTACTACTGTCTGACTGTAGAAAACAAACACCATGGAATTGAAGTATTTCTGGATAAACTCACTTTTAATGTTTGGTTTATTAAATGTTATGTTCAGGCCAAACATCAATCTAGATGTTAATTTCCCTTTAAAAACTGTACCGCGACTGACATGGGATTGGGAATTTGAACACCCTTACTACTTCAACCCGCTACTCTATAAATCCGGAATGAATCCTGCTGATTACTACGGTTATAATTCAGAGCTATTCTCCCTTGCCGGTATGTGGTATCGACACGAGTCGCTCTGGCAACCCCCCTCTATATCGGTGGTCCCCGTTGTTGCGGAACCACGTCTCTACCAATCAGCCGGTTCCCCGACCCCCGATTGTCGCTCCGATACCTCGGAGGAAGATCAACGATTCATCGACCTGTTCTACGACGACGGGTTCGGTAAGTCTGAGGTTCTCCTCGATATAATCGGCGACTACGGGGTCAGAGTCGACACCGAATTCTTCGACTCGAACTCAACCAACCAGAACGCATCCCTCCGAAAATCACCGCCTTTTGATTGGTTGAAATATTTAGACGAACCCTCCCTTTTTACTGACGAGGACTTCGCCTATGGAATTGAACCGGAATCCCCTGATGTTTTATTCACTAACGGCTCTTTCCCCGCTCCTGACCTGGGTGTGCCATGTAGCGATCTACAATCACATGTTACCCCGTTGCTAAGCAACCTAACGGCATGTATTCCCGACTACAATAATAACCGCTCCGCTTCTGGAATCTCTCAGGAGTTTATCCATTCGGAGGAATTTGATTTGGATAAATTTATTTTTCAGGATTTTCCTCTGAGCCCATGTCGGTCCGATAATAGCAGTTTGTGGGAACAGGGATGTGTGAATGGTGATGGGGTCAGTCTGGTTAGCAATGGGGCTAGTCTGGTTAACAATGGGGTCAGTCTGGTTAGCAATGGGGCCAGTCTGGTTAGCAATGGGGTCAGTCTGGTTAGCAATGGGGCCAGTCTGGTTAGCAATGGGGTCAGTCTGGTTAACAATGGGGCCAGTCTGGTTAGCAATGGGGCCAGTCTGATTAGCAATGAGGCCAGTCTGATTAGCAATGGGGCCAGTCTGGTTAGCAATGGGGGTCTGGTTAGCAATGGGGGTCTGGTTAGCAATGAGGCCAGTCTGGTTAGCAATGGGGCCAGTCTGGTTAGCAATGAGGCCAGTCTGATTAGCAATGAGGCCAGTCTGATTAGCAATGGGGACAGTCTGGTTAGCAATGGGGACAGTCTGGTTACTAGAGTTGTAACTTTCCGCTCCCCATTACTTTCCAGTGGCTCTTCTACATTCACTGAAACCGATCGAATTATTCCAACAAACTCTTTCTACATCCCCCAGCACTCCGATCACGTCACAGAGGGACCTGTTTACGTTACAGAGGAAGACGATTACGTCACTGAGGAACACTTACAACATTCTGTGCTCTCGGCAGAGAGTTCATCCCCCCAACCAACGTCTCCCCCTGGCGCGGTAGATATTTTGGTGGATAAATTCCCCGTCTATCACAATCACACCTACATGGCAGTGAGAGGGAATACAACATCATTCTTATCGTCCACGATCCCTTCGACTAGTACATCGGGTTCTGGGAGTTTCTCCAAGCGAGTTAAACGGGAGCGTAACAAACTCGCGGCTCAGAGGTGCAGACAACGTAAACGGGAGGTTGGCAAGGAGTTGCGAACCAATCTATCGAAGTTGCAACGACGCCTGAATGAGTTGATAGCGAGACGGAATCTATTGGAAGACAAACTCAATGGGAAACGGATAACCTACCTGGAACTCATAGCAAAACTCGGTCTGAAACTCATTATAACTGAAAATAAACCTAAACCGTGAAATAAACACGAATTTGTTCATACCAATTATAATGCATATTCTCTCTCACATATCTGTCAAACCTTCCCATGTTTGTTTCCGTAGAGTAATCTCGTCGATAAATCTATACCATGTCCTGGAATAAGGTGTCGTGTCCCCCCCCCCCCCCCCCCCCCCCTCATTAGTTTAGTTTTAGCTAATTACCATCAACTGCCCCATCCACCTCCCTACAGATCGCTACACTAATTAATACACATTGATTTGTTAACAGATCGCTACACTAATTAATACACATTGATTTGTTAACAGATCGCTACACTAATTAATACAACTGATACCTCTATATTCTAGGACATGGTATTGGATAATAAGTACTGTAATAATGAGAGATTGTTTTATCATCATTTGCAGTTTTTGTAATTACTTATGTTCACTATTTATTTTTGTATATCATCACGTATTCGGTATTTATAACAATATGTGCGCATCTATTTTCAGAGCAGTGATAACTAACTTTAATCGTTTGGCTATAAGAAGACATCCTCCGTTGGTACTTTTTACGCATAATATGGGAGTTGGTCATAATGTATTTTAATAGCCAATATCACTAATCATTTGTTCGTGACAACACAGTGTTTGGAACACTATGATTTGAATCACAAGGGGAGGTGGGGGGGCGATTGGTCGAGAAGAAAAGAATAAAAATAAAAAAGAAAGAGAAAGAGAAAGGGAAAGGGAAAGGGAAAGTGGCTCAATAGGTAAATTAATAACTTAACTATTTTCTAAATCGACTGTTAGTATTTGTTATTTGAATAAATATTGAGACAGATTGATTCTCTGGTACTATTGGATGTTTTCCCATTCCCATGAAGTAGATGAAACTTTTTCACTTGTTTATACTGCAGCAGATCTACACTATTAAAATATTAAAAGGCGAGCGTAGCGAGCAAATAAATTTTGCAGAAATATTAAGATTAATACAGTATTAGTCAGATAGTGGGTAAACCGACAGTGTTTAAATACAGATGTGATTAGCGAGCAAGAAAATTTATAACATTTATAGTAGGGCAACCAACTGTTTTTAAATACAGGATGTGATTATGGATTAAATTAAGACAATAAGAGCGTAGCGAGCATGAGAATGTGGTTTTATATCTGTATATTGGTTTGAACAATTGAAACAACTCATGTAGGTTAATAATAAACAGATACAGTAGCCTAATAAGGAAATTGAAATAATGGATAGGAGTAGGATATAATTATAAACGCGAGCGAAATTGTTAACTCTTTTTAAACATACTGATAACATTTCAATTAGAGTGGATATGTTGCCTGAACCTTTCAAAAAAATCATATTGTCGTAATTGGGATAACGGGTTGTACTTCTTATTATATACTGGTTCACGCCTGTTACCAATTTCTATGTCAAACTGAACACGCCACATGTTAATGTTAAATATTACAGTTGGCTATATTACATGGTGTGTTAACACGTGCTTCTGCTAATAGCCTAAACAGAGGTTTTACCTCTGTTAAGGAAAATGTTCTCAGTTAGTTCACAGAGAACTAACAGTGAACGTAAAACTCACCCTTTAACAGTGACTTATCAGACAGAGAACTAACATTGCCAATAACTCACCGACTAAAATTATCAGCGAACAAATCTTCTCTGTTAGCTTAACAGAGGCAATTGCTCATCGCCCCTGGACTGCAGGACCTAACGTATACAGACAGACAGCTGGTACGTACTAAAAGGTAGAACGATCTATACTGCTATAACGGGCTATAACGATCTATAACGGGCTAGAACTTCCTATAACAAGCTATAACCACCTATAACGAGCTATATGAAAATTTACAATAAAAAAACTCAGCTTCTGGTCGATATAGAATACATGAATATAGTGAGCAATATGGGCCAATAAAAAAAACTTATCAGTAGCCCTATCAATTAGGCATAGGCAGATAGGCCTACCTTAATTTTTAACCTGCGGTATTTTTCAGACCACCGTGATAATCCAAAAGTTAAACACACCCAAGGGGCGTTTTTCTAATGTAAATTTTCATATTATAGCTCGTTATAGGTGGTTATAGCTTGTTTATAGGAAGTTATACAGTTATAGCATAGCCCGTTATAGATCGTTAATAGCCCGTTATAGATCGTTCTACCTTAGTACGTACCCAGACAGCCAGACAGCTGTCAGCTGTATACAGGAATAGCGTAAGGTATAATAGGATTACTGCCTACCGCTTTGGACCTAACCCATAACCGGTACTGCGGTATGCCTACTGAAAAACCGAGCAGTGTTTGTCATTGTCAGTACCGGTAGTCAGTTTGTTACATACTGCTGTACTGACATACAGTGATACACCAAGCAGCCAAGGACTACTATACTACAGGACTGGCACACTGCCTGATCCGACTTCGCTAGCGAAGTCCATTAATTTCATACTGCTGTAAGCTGTACTACCTGAATAGCCTACTACTGTACTACCGTAGAATGATTAGTTATAGCTGTATTATAGTCCTACCGCTACCTCTGGTATATGGGAATAGTACAGTTAGAAAGTCAGATAGTCTAGTCTAGTTACAGTACATTCAACTGGACGGCTGTATGGCCCTACCCTGGTACAGTGGTAGCCCGTACTCGTATGATGCTACCGGTACGGTACCGCGACCGTTCCGGTACAGGTAGGCCTAGGTGGTACCATTTGGTAGTAATTAAATCAATTACTATAGTACTATAGGTAGGTATTTAAGGTGCCGTATTACATACATTAGGCTAAACTACCAACAGAACAAGTTATTTATTATTATTATGCCTAATTATTGTTGCGTATTTGGCTGCGACGGCAATTACGCAGGAAATCCCGTTCGTGTAGTGAAACTTCCTCCTGTCGATGCCGAACGAGATCAGTGGATCGCCGCGCTACCACGATGCAGTGCAGATGACGGCTCTCTGTTTAAGTATGGAAGCACTGCCGTCATTTGTATTCAACAGTGGCCAGAGTTTTCCAAGGGAATTCCGCACAAGAAAGTCCCTGGCGGTTCCTTGCGACCAACAATATTCCGTTATACTTCCCTGGACTTCCCTTATCGTGAGTTCCGCCGCGACCCCCCACTCCACGAGACATCCCTCCCATTGAGGAACGCCAACTTCAGTTACTCAATGAGTGCATGGAGTGAGATTTAATTGGGGGCTTTTTGCAGCTGACTGAACCTGCCTGCCTGTTGTTTCTACGTGGCTAAAGGGAATTGCAGGATACGGTCGCGTACTGACATTTTTGTGAAACTATCGCAGTTCCAAGTATTGCTCTTCTTTTTCCATAACGAAGTATACAGTATATTGGACAGGTTTCACTTTCATCAAAGAGTCAACTTTCCTCGGACATGTTTGTATCAGCCGATCGGCGGTTGATCAGCTGGGTTGCAGCTTGGGGTTTTCGCATTGCCTCGCTCGTAATAGCCAACTAATACGTTGGTCTCAGTTGGAAGAAGTCATTGCAGTCGTGAAACGTAATGTTGGTACTACGACATCGCTACTTACGAAAGCTAAGGAGTACGTTAATGCCGCGATTGATCTTGAGTCATCCAAATATAAGTCTCAGCTTGAGTTTATACTTTAGACTTTGTTCTATTAGACGATATCCCATCCACTTTGAAAGCACCTGAACATCCGAAAGTATGTCCTAATAACAACGGAAATGCTGAGAAAAATTGAACAGCTAGTGGATATTGAAGTCAGTTATGATGAGTTTCAGGCAGCTGGATACGTCGCAGGATTCCTGGTAAAGGTAATCCCAGAGTTAGACATCACAGGTGATATTTAAGAGGAGGATAATATATTTACCCAAGCCCTAACTCGTGGTGGATTACAACTTACTCCGCATCACCTGGTATGGTGGACCAGGACCATGGCGTCTGCTGCATGGGTGGATGCTGTACATGATGGAACTATACCTATACGGTACTACAAACAACTAACTCAAGTAATACACATTATTGCGGTCTATTACGGTATATCCCAACTGCCACCAATAGCTGCTTGCTGTACCCTAGCAAACACCCTTCTTAATGGAGTACAAAAGCGATCTATGGAAAGGCAGAAACGGCGCGACTCACATTCTGGTGATAAGGCAGCACAAACTAAATTCCTCCGAATAACGGGAAGGGGACAAAATAAGGGGGGGGAAACTGGACGCAATAAAAATTCATCCCTCTCCAGGGGAAATTCGACGCAAATAACAGCTGATTACTCTCAAAAATAAAACTGTAACCTGTTATATTATGTTTAGTTTATTGTTTTGTTTAAAATAACGTGCCACTGTAACCTGCTCCTTTCCCTAAATTGAGAATTTAACATTGAGGCGGGATATTGATTCGCCTAGTTTCCCCAGGGGTGGGGAATATTGGGTCGGCAATCGTAATAAATAATAAAGTAATAACATAAAGTACCTACTAGTAATATAAAGTAAGAACCTAATAATAATATAAAGTACCTAATAATAATAGCCCTATAAAGTAATAATATCAGAATGGCGGTTGGGAGTGGGGGAGGGAGGGGGGGGGGGGGGGGGGGGGGGTGGTGGTGGTTACCTGGAACCTGGCTTGAGAACTGCTAGGATAGTAAATGACCAGAGATAAAGAATATATAGAGAGGTCCATGTATGTATATTGTATAGACAATTTACCGCTAGTTGAATCCGTTATCATCTGTGTCATGACATTACCCTGGGATAGGGATACTGTTCGTATCGTTTTTATGTCGCACAATGTACTAAACACGGTCGTTCAAGACTATAAAGAATAGTTGGTACACTACACTCGTCTCCTTTGTTACAAGCCTCGCTGTGCTCGTCCTTTATTTCTTGACACCAAAATATATTATGTTATTAATAATTACGATTGTGTACTAAATTTCATGAAAATCCTTTGATAACAATGTCTATAACAATATAAAGCAATACCAAACCAATGGACTTCGCTAGCGAAGTCGGATGAAGGGGTGTGCCAGTCCTGTAGTATAGTAGTCCTTGTGATACACTGATACAGACTGACAGCTGGTCAGTGGTCAGACTGTCAGACATATACTGATATACAGATATATGATATAAAAACTATTGTAATTTAAAATTTAATACCGGTAGACCTATTTGCTATTACTGATTACAGTGCAGTATTATAACAGTACAGCAGTCAGGCAGTATAAAGCACGAAAACATAGACCTGTAATTAGACATAGATCTGCTAATAGATATAGACTGATAGATATAGATCTGTAATTACCGGTACAGCGGTAAGAATAATGAAATGATCTGGATAGTTCAGTAGTTGATTTATATACAGATTTATATTAAATTGAACTGTTGAAATTCTGAAATTGGCTGATTGCAGGATTGGCTGTAGGGCCTATTGCAGAATATCAACATTTTTTAAGGTAAGGGAAAAATGCAAAAAGCCTGCGTGTAAAGTATCTCTGTTTGTCTGTACACGTTTGACGTTATATTACTGCATACATATTAAAGAATAAACGGAAACTACGCGACTCAAACTCCACACACGGTATATATGTCTCCCCAGATCTGACCAAACTGCAGGCAACACAAGCATATGTTAAACGACAAGAAGCCCGTAATGCCCGGTCTGCAATAAGTAACCCCAGTCTTCTGCAAAATGGTACACCAATAATTGAAGCTTCCATTAACTTGCCCTCACAATCCTGAAAACACGTGCACTCAGCCACTGCATCTCTGAATGATATTAAGGCTAGGCCTACACATTCCCAATATAATGTTACTGCTGATGATGATGATGTAAATAACAATAAGACTGTAACCCCAACCCTTATTTGCATGAATTGCCGATCAATCCGGAACAAACTTTCAGCTCTGCAATTCCTTCTAACCATTCATATGGGAAACCCGCTCATAATCTGTCTTACGGAAACACATCTTATTAATGATGAATCGGACGATATATTCTCCTGCCCTGAACTGAAAGACTTTATTATATTTAGACGAGACCGCCCGGGGACAACTAGCTCCAATCGTGGTGGTGGTGTTGCAATGTTAATATCGCAAGTACTTCAACCAATCAAGGTAGATTCTCCTTCAGTAGGTGAGTCTTTATGGGTCGATTTATATGCATATAAAATGCCAATGCGGTTGGGCACAGTATACATTCCTGATGTAACTGCTGATAACATTAACTGTATAACTTCTGACTTTGAACTGTTCTGCCCTATAGAACTTACGCGACCTGTTATCATAACTGGAGACTTTAATCTCCGCCATATCGACTGGTCCATCCCAGCCCCATCTAATCAATGCCCATACCCAACTGTGGCCCAGCGATTTATTGATTCGATCTCTGACAGGTACCTAACACAACTGGTTCTAGAACCTACTCACACAGAGGGTGGTATCTTAGATCTTGTTTTCGCGACTGATCCGATGCTGATAGGTGATACGGCTGTTGGCAACCGCTTTGGTATTGGGGATAAACTCAGCGACCATTTTGTTATAACTTGTTCGGGGCTTCCCCCTATAAATAATGGAAAGCTCCCCACCAACCGGACTAGAGATTGGTCCAGAGCCAATTGGAATGAGATATGTGGTACTGCTTCGATGATTGATTGGTCTGACGTTGTCAACCCAAATTTGTCACCTCAAACAAACATTGAATCATTTGAGTTTATTCTACACTCTATTGTTTCGGACTGTGTACCCCTATCCACACCCAACTCACGAAAGGAAATCCCTGCGATAAAGAAGCTGCTACGCTCTATTTCCCGTATTAGACAAAAACTGAAACTCTCTTCCCAACCATGGCGCATTAAAGATCTCCAAGATAAGTTACTGGCACTGAACAACAAATTGGAAGCAACATATCTTCAATCCCGAGCTGATAACGAAAACAGAATTTTGAGACACAAAAATTCTAAGAAATTCTGGAGATACACCAAATCAAACCTCCATCGGAATAGTAATGTTTCCTCTTTGAAGGATCCTGCTGGTGTTACAGTTACAGGCGACAATGAACGCGCCAACTTATTAAACACGACCTTTCAGGCGGCCTTCACACAGGACAATGGATTAAATCCGCCACAACCCACCAAGCACCCTCCAGCTCAGAATCTATCAAACATACAATTTGACAAAGTTGAAGTGTATAAAATTCTCAGTAAGCTCAAAGTTAACAAAGCTGCTGGCCCTGACAGAATTACGGCTGTACTGCTCAAGAGTATTTCTGTTTGGGTTGCTGAACCAATCAGCTGCCTCTTTCAACAATGTTTCGATTCTGGTTTTGTCCCTGCATCCTGGCGGTTGGCCCACATAATTCATATCTTCAAGAATAAAGGCCCACGCACTGATCCGTCAAACTATCGACCTATTTCTCTAACAAGTCTACTGGTAAAAACAATGGAAACAATAATACAAAACCGTATGATTGCATACTTAGTCCGCATAAAGGTCATCAGTCCCCACCAACACGGTTTCCTCAAATCAAAATCAACTTTTACTCAACTACTTGAATGCAGCCTCGATTGGGCTACATTTCGTAACTCGAGTGTTGGTGTGGACATAATCTACACAGACTTCAAACGTGCATTCGATAAAGTTTCACACACAAATCTTATATCAAAACTTCAATCATATGGTATACATGGCCAGCTGTTGGTCTGGCTCTCTGCCTTCCTCGCTGATCGCTGGCAACAAACAGTAATCAATGGGTCTCTATCCTCCCCCGTTCGTGTTACCAGTGGTGTTCCACAAGGGAGCGTTATTGCACCATTATTATTTATTGTCTTTATAAATGACATCGTTGAGTCAATATCTACCAACACCTTTATCAAGATGTATGCAGATGACACTAAATTGTATCGTCCAATATATTCCCCAACAGACTCATTAGCACTTCAACAAGATATAAACTCCTTGGTTTCATGGTCCTCACAGTGGCAAATGAATTTTAACATTAAAAAATGCAGTGTTGTTCAACTGCAAGCCCCACAGGTACATACAATACGGAGCTACTATATGGGTGATACAGAACTAGCCAATTCGAAAGAAGCCAGAGACCTAGGAATAATTATTTCCCCTGACCTTCGTTTCAGTGAACATGTTGCTCAAATTACAGCCAAAGCAAGAAACACCTGCTGTCAGATCCATAGAGCGTTCGGTCACCGTGATGCCACATTCCAATGGGGGTTATACTGTACTTACGCCAGACCTATAATTGAACACAATAGTTCGATATGGTGCCCTAGTCTCGTTAAAGATATAGACATTCTAGAATGTTCTCAGCGATCTTTCATCCGTTACCTTCCTGGTATGTTTGGTCTCAGCTATGCCGACAGACTAGCAAGGTTCGATGCTAAGCCCCTGGAATATCGCAGAATATTCAATGACTTAGTCGAAATGTTCAAACTAATAAACAGTCTGAGTCCCCTCAGTGCTACTGTAACAAAATTTTTCGGCTTGTTACGCGATCAACCAGAGGAAATGGGTGTAAGATATTCCTTCCACGATCAACAAATTGTATATTTCAAAATCATTTCGTAGTTCGGCGTATATCCGTCTGGAACAGTCTCCCATCCAATGTAGTTCTATGCACAACTGTGTCATCATTTAAATCCCGCCTCGATAATGTGGATCTTCTACCTTACTGCAAGGGCTCTTGGAAGAACACGATGGACACTGTTTAACCCCACACCCCGTAATTAACAGTTCAATATCCTATAATAATTTAGTTGTTAAAGTTATATTTTAAAATTATGTTTTTATCAATATCAATATAATATTTTTATTATAATTATACTGTATATTTATTTTACTTAAATTACTCTGTGGTGCCTCATGCACGGCTGAGTGCATTTTATTGCCCTATGTACCGGTAATATTTCTTGTATGTGAAAATTTTAACTGATGTGTCATTAAATCAAATCAATTCAAATCAATTCTAATCAGGCCTATGTCAGTATGTCTGCATGTGCCTATTAGACGGTTAGATCAATCTGTCAATAGTTCCCAAGCTGCCAAGTGAAAAGGAGAACTTTCCTACCGGTCGTGTTCTCGTGTATATAGTGCTGTAGTACATAGGCTGATAGGCAGATAGGCCTGTAGGCTGATAGGAGGGTTAAAAACATCTAAAAATCATAGGCCTTCCGCCTATCTGCCTATTCACAACTCGGCTCGGTTTGCGGCAGTGACAGAGTGAGGTGGTGAGTCTGGACGGCAGTGTGGTTGCGGTCTGGCGGTATATGCCTTTTCACCTTTTTACATGCTCCCGAAAATACAAATCAAATTTTAATCTTATCTTATCTTAGGCCTATCTTCAATCTTAAGATAATAATGTAATGTAATATTCATTTGTATTACAGTATTACACTGTTTGAACTGCGGCCGGAATATTTGTGTATGTTAGTCTACTGGCAGTTACTGGCTGACCGGTCTAGTCTGTAACAGCAAGAGCTGGATAGCAGGCAGCGGGATAGTGCACGCACAGCCACATGGCTGCATGGAGACCGAGTAACGGGTTATGATCAGATGATAAGACTTACAGACTAGGCTAAGATAAAGCAGTAAAGATAATGTCTTTTATCGGATTGCCGACCATATATACCGGGAAGGTGTGTCTTCGCGCCGGAAAGAAATGGAAGCCACGAATCTGCCGGATATTAAAGCAAGTTAGCTTCGATCGCGAGCTCAAACTCGAGTTCCATAAAATCAGCTCAGACCTGGACCAAACAAGTTCTAATAAACCCAAAGAAACCTTATCTCTTCACGCTTGCGAATACTGCGGAATGCTCACCAACCTAAACGTCGACGGCTACCATAACGTCACCCTTATTATCTGCGCTAAACGCAACGTCTATCTCGCGTTCGATTCCTGGACCGAGATGGACCACTTCTCCAGTAAGATACGGGGGGTTGTGGACCCGGAAGAAACCTTCCGGATTTTGTTACCTCAGACCCGGAAGGGTTTAACCGGACAGTCCAAGACTCTCGGCAACATGGACCATAGTAAGTCCGATCCCGCTATCCTGCTGTTTCACGGCTCGGTTTTCGCTATCTCGTGGCTCACCCCTCCGCGCACCCTCGGGACTTGGTATGTGAGGGACTTGGTTGGCTACGGGCCCAGACCCCCGGGGTTCTACATTGAATCGAAGGCCAAGAAATATCCTAACTATTTTTATTTTGAAGTTATTGAGTCGCAGAAAAAACTAGAAATGTTAGTATTTCCTGATATCGTTACATTCTATTAGATTTTTTTAATATTTTTTATTTAACCCTCACCTCCCAGCCTCTAACTAGTGGGAATTCTTTATATCTATCTCTATTTTCCAATGCTGAAGAAAGGCATATAGCCTAAAGGGATTCCCTTCAATACCGGTAGTGTAATAGTATGATATCGACTTTATTTTCTCTAGTTTGATAAACCGGGCCAAGTCGTTGCTGGACTCGGAACCGAGCCACTCCTCCTCCCAGGGGAACTTTCTACGGCTCTCCTTCCCCGGGGGGCCGGGCCCCCTCCTCCAGGGACGCCGCCCCTCTGTGGGGGGCCGCTCCACCCTGCCCCGCCCCCCTCCCCCCCACCAGGCCCCCTCCCTCCCAGGCCGCGTAATAAAACGCCGCGCCTCGCAACCCATCCCGCTGCCCCCTCGCGCGGCGCCCCCCTCACCCCCGCGTCTCTCCGTCCGCGCACGTCTGGCCCCCCACACCGATGGCCTATTCGCCCCCCCTCGGCCCCCTTCCGAGCCCCCCTACGCGGCGCGATCCTTCGAGGATAAACTCGACGACATCCTCGAGGCTCGCAGCAACTCCCGCGGATTCTCTTCCGACGCGGATTCCTCTAAGGATATGTTCAGCGACTCGCAGGGCGGGAGTGCGACTATGACGTCAGGCAACGAGAGTTCGGCTCCTTCGCGTCGCGAACCAATAGAAACCGTGGAGTTGTCCGACTTCGAGCCGGACTCTACTGAGTACAACCGACTCGCGGCGTCCCGCTGGCCCCCTGACCACTCCGTTACGCAACACAACCCGACGTACGCGTTGGTGGTGGACGATTCGCAGTCCGCCGCGGTTGGTTGCGAGACGACCCCCTTACTGCGAGGGCGCTACGTGGAGGTTGTTAGCCAGACACCGCTCACCGGGGGGGATTCCTTCAACCAACCCAGAGCCAAGTTCGTCGAGATTGTGTCTCCGTCCCCCGAGGTCAGTTATATTGGGGGGGGGGGGGGGGGGGGGGTCCGATTTTACAGGCATTTTGGAAAGATTACTATTAATTATTACTGCTTTCAGGATTTACCCCCACTCCGGGTAAACAATGAAAGTAAAAATAAAACACTAAAACGGACAAGAGCGTAATAAATTATTACTAAATATTTAGAACCTGTTTGGGACCATTCCACGAGAAGTGGTCCCAGGGGAAAAAATATTTATTCCTTCCTATCAAGTCATTGCATATCTTATAATATACATAGAAGGTCGAATTTTCTAGAACAGTGATTGTTTCTTAGTCATTCCATGTTATATTGAAAATATTTGACTTCAAAGTTTGCCCTAATATTGCAGTTATCAAAATAAAAATTGCGCTTATTATGAATTTGGCGGGAAATGATAAAAAAATTCATGTTTACTAAAACTTTTCTTGTCATTACATAAGTATTAAAGTTTAATGTCTGGAAAAACATCCAAAATGTAATTCTGGATAATATAGTTGTTACCAAATTGCGATTGAAATGTTACTTTTCGTTTGTAACACACGTAACATAATATAACTAGAAGTTTCAATTTCTAAGCTTCCACTACATTTGGTAAGCCATGGTTAAGCATAGAAAGCAAGAATGTTATGTGCTCTAAAATGCCACAAAGAGTAAAGTATGCGAATAATCCAGCAAATAACCCATGTCCGGCAATATGGATGGATTACCACAACATAGCTAACATTTTCGTTATTGGGGTTTTTCTGGTCGAGTATTTAAAATCCGGGATACCGGCGAAAAATGTAATCCGTTCCGACTTATTCTGAACGGAATCCCGAAGGACAAATAGTTGAAATAACATATCCTGTGTGTAACACGAGTGTTACACACGTCCTGTGTGTAACACCAGCGTCACACACGTCCTGTGTGTAACACCAGCGTTACACACGTCCTGTGTGTAACACCAGCGTTACACACGTCCTGTGTGTAACACGAGCGTTACACACGTCCTGTGTGTAACACCAGCGTCACACACGTCCTGTGTGTAACACCAGCGTCACACACGTCCTGTGTGTAACACCAGCGTTACACACGTCCTGTGTGTAACACGAGCGTTACACACGTCCTGTGTGTAACACGAGCGTTACACACGTCCTGTGTGTAACACCAGCGTGATACACGTCTTGTGTGTAACACCAGCGTCACACACGTCTTGTGTGTAACACCAGCGTGATACACGTCCTGTGTGTAACACCAGCGTGACACACGTCCTGTGTGTATCACCAGCTGAAATGTTGATCCCTGTTGACTTCTATATGGGGAGATGCAAGCAGCACAGAGAGAAGGGGTATTTTAATTTATTAACTTAATTACGTTTCGATCAATTAAAAACACATTTCTTAAAGCAAATCACTTGAACTAATTAAAAATCCGGCTTGGGAAATTTCGAAAATTTTGGCAGATTATTTGTGTACCAAGTTTGTTTGGATTGATCGAGTTATTAACGTTTAATTATTGACAGATCGACAGACACACCGATTGAGATAGTGGTATGCGTATGCTAAGCTCCTTCATTTTCGTGGCTCGCCCCACATTATTACAATTATTTCCTGTTAGTTTAGCGTTGTAAATACCAGTAGTCTGCTTCCAAGTCATACGGTAAGATATTGTAGTTACTAAACCGGATTTCCATATAGTGACACATACATACAGATTGCACACACTAGTTGTATATAATAGCGGTCGTGCACTACAACATATCGTTACGGATACATTCAACAACTATTCCCAAGTACGATTTACTTTAACCTATGATATCCAATCTATTTGCTATTAACAATCTTTGGAGTTTAACTTAAATAGTTTAAGAATCCATTTTGAACCTGTTATTGTTACATTTTGTTGTATAACAATATCTTATAATTTATGAATTGCATAAGTACATCACTAAAGGAAACTCATTATGTATAGAAATAACTTACGGGATAAATATAGGCAGTTGTAAGTCGATAACAACACAACCGATATCTCTAATGATAGCATTAAAATAAAAGGAGACTGAAGTTAATTAATAACATTTAGTATTTAACTTTATAGTTTATGTTTGTCTAACAGGTGAGAGTCTCTAAATCTTCCAAGGAGCCGGCGAGTCCGGCATTCGGATACCCCAACTCCGGCTCCGGCGCATCCACCACCTTCCATGACACCGACTCCGCCATATCCTGCCAACCGGTCTCCTCCGATCTGGATCACCCGGTCTCGGAAGGCGACACCGGCTGCCATGGTTGCAGCGGACGCAGCAGTGCCCATAGCGACCCGACCCCCTGCCGTCTGCCATCCAGCCAATACGACGCCATGTTCAAATCGCTGTCCAGCGGTTCACTAAGGTGAGTTTCCTTGTTCCAACGGTTCGTTAACTGTTCAGTTGAACCTCTTTAACCCGATGCTATTATTATTAGTTGTTTATCTACCAGGTTGCGTTCGTCTTCCGAATATACAATGATGTACGGAAAGTTAAAAAAGAAACGGACTAAAAGCGATACAACGCCAACAACAGCCGCTAGATATACCTCAAATAATGTTAGTTGATATTTAGTGGCGTATTCGGTGGCCAATAGGAGCCAAAACAACTCTAACTTAATACTATCAAACTTATATGGGTAAACAAATGTGTGAATTTGAGATAAAGTTAACGTTGATTTTACGTTATTACTCTTAGATGCATGAAAAATAGCATACCGAGTAATTTTTGATTTCGGGAATGGAATATAATCGCATTCGGTTCAGCGTCTTGAAATTCGTATTAAATGTAGCCAATAGGCCACACTATTAGTTTTTAAATAACAACAATTTTGAAATTTTGAAACTTTTTTCATTAAAAGAAAGTAGGATGTCAAGGAAACAACCCCCCCCCCCCCCCCCCCTCCCCAATGCTGCCAATGGTCTAAACACCCCCGTGCTTATCGGGTTAAGTCTCCGACTTTCCAAGTTTCTTTCCCTTACGTATTAGACTTTCCCATTATCCCAAGTAACAGAAGTCGTCCACATGCTCAAGCATACCATCCTTTGAGCTTATGCTCATCCGATCAGAGACTTGCTGAGGACTTTCAACGTTAACTGTCAAAATTGTGGTCTTTCTGGAGTTAATAAAAAGACCAACACTAGAAGCAGCCTGTTCTAATAAGCTGAAGAGCCGTTGGGCTCCCTCTAGTGATTCTGAGAGTACTCCTAAGTCATCAGCAAAGTCTAGATCAGTTAGGTACTTGGCAGGATTTCCTCGTCCTTTGGAGCAGTTCTAGTAACAAATTATAGTCGATATTGTAACACGTAGAATTGGTTAATTTCCTATGTTTGATGAGAATTGAGTGAAAAAAAATAAAATAGTTAGAGAATTTAGTGACGGGGAAATTTCAAAATCGACAAACTGAGAAAAAGGTTGTTTTATTAAAAAGAAAGGGTCATGAATATCAGCCGTAAATATTGTTGTTTTTGTTTACACAAATATTATACGAGAATATTACAATACAGTTACTAGAATCGGGGGTAGTGATAATTTATAGGTTAGCGAAGGTGAGTGTAGGATGTCATGGAATAGTCATGGTCAGTGTATAATGGCCATGAATATGGGTCACACAATGTATAGTACTTTTATATTAGGGGGGGGGGGGGGGGGGGGGGGGGTCACCGTGAAGGATACAATTTGGAGGTTTTTTATTTTTAATTTTATCTAATACAGAATTTTACGGTGATTTTAATGGGTCAATCTGCATCGCATTTTCAAAATCCGGCCCATTATTCTGTAGAAACAATCCTCAGCTACAACCTCCCACAAAAAAATGAAATCCTTTAAGAAATGACGGAGTTGATTTTTAGTAAAAAAAAATAAGCACATAAGTTTGAATTTCGCGCTAAACCATTTCCTATTGGTTAATATTTATTATGTCAATATAATAAATAACCAATTGGTTATAATCGATAATTAAGACATGTTCTAAGGTCTAAAAATGACGCTGAGTCCATTTTTGCAGTGATAATTACAAAATAGTTAAGAATTAGAGATATATTTAGTTATTTAAATATAGTTATTATATTAACTAATAATTTTATTAAATTAGTGGAATATTTAAATCGCTGTATCTCAAAAACTAAAAGTCGTATAGCGATGCAGATTTTACCATTAAAATCATCGTAAAATTCTGTATTAGATAAAATTAAAGATAAAAAACGTCCAAATTTGACCCTGTACCACAGGAGATAGGATAATTATGATACGGAAATTAGAAAAATACAGCAAGTAATTACCGGTATGGACTCTCCAATAATCCGCGGTTGTGTTGGGGATTAGAAAACCAACGGAAATTAAATTCCAAATGGGTTCAACTATCTTACATATAAACTCCAGCTAACTATTACATTTGGGTTGAACTATCTTACATACAAACACCAGCTAACTATTACATTTGGGTTGAACTATCTTACATACAAACTCCAGCTAACTATTACATTTGGGTTGAACTATCTTACATACAAACTCCAGCTAACTATTACATTTGGGTTGAACTATCTTACATACAAACTCCAGCTAACTATTACATTTGGGTTGAACTATCTTACATACAAACTCCAGCTAAGTATTACATTTGGGTTGAACTATCTTACATACAAACTCCAGCTAAGTATTACATTTGGGTTGAACTATCTTACATACAAACTCCAGCTAACTATTACATTTGTGTTGAACTATCTTACATACAAACTCCAGCCAACTATAACATTTGGGTTGAACTATCTTACACACAAACTCCAGCTAACTATTACATTTGGGTTGAACTATCTTACATACAAACTCCAGCTAACTATTACATTTGGGTTGAACTATCTTACATACAAACTCCAGCTAACTATTACATTTGGGTTGACCTATCTTACATACAAACTCCAGCCAACTATTACATTTGGGTTGAATTATCTTACATACAAACTCCAGCTAACTATTACATTTGGGTTGAACTATCTTACATACAAACTCCAGCTAACTATTACATTTAGATTGAACTATCTTACATACAAACTCCAGCCAACTATTACATTTGGGTTGAACTATCTTACATACAAACTCCAGCTAACTATTACATTTGGGTTGAACTATCTTACATACAAACTCCAGCTAACTATTACATTTAGATTGAACTATCTTACATACAAACTCCAGCTAACTATTACATTTGGGTTGAACTATCTTACACACAAACTCCAGCTAACTATTACATTTGGGTTGAACTATCTTACACACAAACTCCAGCTAACTATTACATTTGGGTTGAACTATCTTACATACAAACTCCAGCTAACTATTACATTTGGGTTGAACTATCTTACATACAAACTCCACCTAACTATTACATTTGGGTTGAACTATCTTACATACAAACTCCAGCTAAGTATTACATTTGGGTTGAACTATCTTACATACAAACTCCAGCTAAGTATTACATTTGGGTTGAACTATCTTACACACAAACTCCAGCTAACTATTACATTTGGGTTGAACTATCTTACATACAAACTCCAGCTAACTATTACATTTGGGTTGAACTATCTTACATACAAACTCCAGCTAACTATTACATTTGGGTTGAACTATCTTACATACAAACTCCAGCTAACTATTACATTTGGGTTGAACTATCTTACATACAAACTCCAGCTAACTATTACATTTGGGTTGAACTATCTTACATACAAACTCCAGCTAACTATTACATTTGGGTTGAACTATCTTACATACAAACTCCAGCTAACCGATTTTTGTGTTAACCGATTTTTGTGTTAACCGATTTTTGTGTTAACCGATTTTTGTGTTAACCGATTTTTGTGTTAACCGATTTTTGTGTTAACCGATTTTTGTGTTAACCGATTTTTGTGTTAACCGATTTTTGTGTTAACCGATTTTTGTGTTAACCGATTTTTGTGTTAACCGATTTTTGTGTTAACCGATTTTTGTGTTAACCGATTTTTGTGTTAACCGATTTTTGTGTTAACCGATTTTTGCGTTAACCGATTTTTGTGTTAACCGATTTTTGTGTTAACCGATTTTTGTGTTAACCGATTTTTGTGTTAACCGATTTTTGTGTTAACCGATTTTTGTGTTAACCGATTTTTGTGTTAACCGATTTTTGTGTTAACCGATTTTTGTGTTAACCGATTTTTGTGTTAACCGATTTTTGTGTTAACCGATTTTTGTGTTAACCGATTTTTGTGTTAACCGATTTTTGTGTTAACCGATTTTTGTGTTAACCGATTTTTGTGTTAACCGATTTTTGTGTTAACCGATTTTTGTGTTAACCGATTTTTGTGTTAACCGATTTTTGTGTTAACCGATTTTTGTGTTAACCGATTTTTGCGTTAACCGATTTTTGTGTTAACCGATTTTTGTGTTAACCGATTTTTGTGTTAACCGATTTTTGTGTTAACCGTTTTTTGTGTTAACCGTTTTTTGTGTTAACCGTTTTTTGTGTTAACCGATTTTTGTGTTAACCGTTTTTTGTGTTAACCGATTTTTGTGTTAACCGATTTTTGTGTTAACCGATTTTTGCGTTAACCGATTTTTGTGTTAACCGATTTTTGTGTTAACCGATTTTTGTGTTAACCGATTTTTGTGTTAACCGATTTTTGTGTTAACCGATTTTTGTGTTAACCGTTTTTTGTGTTAACCGTTTTTTGTGTTAACCGTTTTTTGTGTTAACCGATTTTTGTGTTAACCGTTTTTTGTGTTAACCGATTTTTGTGTTAACCGATTTTTGTGTTAACCGATTTTTGTGTTAACCGATTTTTGCGTTAACCGATTTTTGTGTTAACCGATTTTTGCGTTAACCGATTTTTGTGTTAACCGATTTTTGTGTTAACCGATTTTTGTGTTAACCGATTTTTGCGTTAACCGATTTTTGTGTTAACCGATTTTTGTGTTAACCGATTTTTGTGTTAACCGATTTTTGTGTTAACCGTTTTTTGTGTTAACCGTTTTTTGTGTTAACCGTTTTTTGTGTTAACCGATTTTTGTGTTAACCGTTTTTTGTGTTAACCGATTTTTGTGTTAACCGATTTTTGTGTTAACCGATTTTTGCGTTAACCGATTTTTGTGTTAACCGATTTTTGTGTTAACCGATTTTTGTGTTAACCGATTTTTGTGTTAACCGATTTTTGTGTTAACCGATTTTGTGTTAACCGTTTTTTGTGTTAACCGATTTTTGTGTTAACCGATTTTTGTGTTAACCGATTTTGTGTTAACCGTTTTTTGTGTTAACCGTTTTTTGTGTTAACCGATTTTTGTGTTAACCGATTTTTGTGTTAACCGATTTTTGTGTTAGCCGATTTTTGTGTTAACCGATTTTTGTGCAAGCCTGTTTACCATGTTTTAACTGTCGTTTCTTGTTTTGGTTCAGCCAATCTTCCTCTTTTCTTTACTAACATTCTTACAGAACTGTAATTACTTTTCGTCGGTAAAAAGGCAAAGGTCATTTGGTAAAAGGGCAATTTGTTTTATCTATATTTTTAGGTTGTTTATTTTCAAAAGGAAGTCATTTAATAAGTGTAATGCTGTAAAAAAAAAGAGAGCGACTTATTTATCCTCGGGCAAAAAAGTACCGTTATTTTATGTGGGATTATAAAGTATTCTTTATTAACCGCCCGGTTATTATTGACCCAGGACGGCCGCCGACTCCGCACCGACTCCGCCCGACTACGACCTCGGTTTAACTCCCGTTCCGACTCGCTACCCTCGGACTCGCAACCATCGGACTCGGTACCCGAGGAGGACAGCGTGTTTACGGACAGCGACAAACCCGCAGCGCCTCTACCGGCCAAGTCTGGCCGCGCCCATCGCCGACCGCACCCGCCCGCCCTCCCGAACGCCTACCCCGCGCCCCCCAACACCCAACCCACGCACTACGCGTCCCACTCCCACGAAGGCCGCGCCTTGGGTAACGTAGCAGAATGGCTCGCAAGAAACCACGATTACACGTGAGTTAAACAGTTCTAGGGTGGGGGGGGGGGGGGTGGTCATAGTAACTAAATTATATTTTATATTTCTTCACATTATATTTTTTAAACAAATTTACTAAATAGGATAACATTTAATGTAGACAGTTTCGGCACTTCATCCTACAGTATAACTCTAATTAGAATATACAGTATACACGGTCACAAATAATTATAATACAATTAATAATTTAATATTATACGTGTACTTGAATATAATCTTCCAACACAATCAATAAAAGTCTGGTCTTAAAGATCCAAAATCCTAAAAGTAACTGCTCCTGTACCTTATCTCCTGTATTTTCCTTCACAATACGATCAAAATATTTCATACATTATTAACATTTAACCGTTAACCGTTATTTATTGCCCGTAATCAGCTGTTATTTGCCCGTAATCAGCTGTTATTTGCCCGTAATCAGCTGTTATTTGCCCGTATTCAGCTGTTATTTGCTTCGGGTTTCCCCTTACGACAGATTAATTTTCATTCCAACCAGATTCCCCACTATATATCATGCAATTGTTTCCCGGTTGTTTAGTTGTTTTTCCGGTTGTTTTTACCCGAGGAGTAGGCTCTCCTACTTCGAGGGTTAGAATTCACTAGGGTATTTTCACTCCCCGGTTAGAATTCACAAGGGTATTTTCACTCAAGGGTTAGAATTCACTAGGGTATTTTCACTCCCCGGTTAGAATTCACTAGGGTATTTTCACTCCCCGGTTAGAATTCGCATGGGGTATTTTCACTCCCCGGTTAGAATTCACTAAGGTATTTTCACTCCCCGGTTAGAATTCACAAGGGTATTTTCACTCCCCGGTTAGAATTCACTAAGGTATTTTCACTCCCCGGTTAGAATTCACTAAGGTATTTTCACTCCCCGGTTAGAATTCACTAGGGTATTTTCACTCCCAGGTTAGAATTCACTAGGGTATTTTCACTCCCCGGTTAGAATTCACTAGGGTATTTTCACTCCTTGGTTAGAATTCACTAAGGTATTTTCACTCCCAGGTTAGAATTCACTAGGGTATTTTCACTCCCCGGTTAAAATTCACTAAGGTATTTTCACTCCCCGGTTAGAATTCACAAGGGTATTTTCACTCCCCGGTTAGAATTCACTAAGGTATTTTCACTCCCCGGTTAGAATTCACTAAGGTATTTTCACTCCCCGGTTAGAATTCACTAGGGTATTTTCACTCCCCGGTTAGAATTCACTAGGGTATTTTCACTCCCCGGTTAAAATTCACTAAGGTATTTTCACTCCCCGGTTAGAATTCACAAGGGTATTTTCACTCCCCGGTTAGAATTCACTAAGGTATTTTCACTCTCCGGTTAGAATTCACTAGGGTATTTTCACCACCCCGGTTAGAATTCACTAGGGTATTTTCACTCCCCGGTTAGAATTCACATGGGGTATTTTCACTCCCCGGTTAGAATTCACTAGGGTATTTTCACTCCCCGGTTAGAATTCACTAGGGTATTTTCACTCCTTGGTTAGAATTCACTAGGGTATTTTCACTCCCCGGTTAGAATTCACTAGGGTATTTTCACTCCCCGGTTAAAATTCACTAAGGTATTTTCACTCCCCGGTTAGAATTCACAAGTGTATTTTCACTCCCCGGTTAGAATTCACTAAGGTATTTTCACTCCCCGGTTAGAATTCACTAGGGTATTTTCACTCCCCGGTTAGAATTCACTAGGGTATTTTCATTCCCCGGTTAGAATTCACAAGGGTATTTTCACTCCCAGGTTAGAATTCACTAAGGTATTTTCACTCCCCGGTTAGAATTCACAAGGGTATTTTCACTCCCAGGTTAGAATTCACTAAGGTATTTTCACTCCCCGGTTAGAATTCACAAGGGTATTTTCACTCAAGGGTTAGAATTCACTAGGGTATTTTCACTCCCCGGTTAGAATTCACTAGGGTATTTTCACTCCCCGGTTAGAATTCGCATGGGGTATTTTCACTCCCCGGTTAGAATTCACTAGGGTATTTTCACTCCCAGGTTAGAATTCACTAGGGTATTTTCACTCCCCGGTTAGAATTCACTAGGGTATTTTCACTCCCCGGTTAAAATTCACTAAGGTATTTTCACTCCCCGGTTAGAATTCACAAGGGTATTTTCACTCCCCGGTTAGAATTCACTAAGGTATTTTCACTCCCCGGTTAGAATTCACTAGGGTATTTTCACCACCCCGGTTAGAATTCACTAGGGTATTTTCACTCCCCGGTTAGAATTCACATGGGGTATTTTCACTCCCCGGTTAGAATTCACTAGGGTATTTTCACTCCCCGGTTAGAATTCACTAGGGTATTTTCACTCCTTGGTTAGAATTCACTAGGGTATTTTCACTCCCCGGTTAGAATTCACTAGGGTATTTTCACTCCCCGGTTAAAATTCACTAAGGTATTTTCACTCCCCGGTTAGAATTCACAAGTGTATTTTCACTCCCCGGTTAGAATTCACTAAGGTATTTTCACTCCCCGGTTAGAATTCACTAGGGTATTTTCACTCCCCGGTTAGAATTCACTAGGGTATTTTCACTCAAGGGTTAGAATTCACTAGGGTATTTTCACTCCCCTGTTAGAATTCACTAGGGTATTTTCACTCAAGGGTTAGAATTCACTAGGGTATTTCCACTCCCCGCTTAGAATTCACAAGGGTATTTTCACTCCCCGGTTAGAATTCACTAGGGTATTTTCACTCAAGGGTTAGAATTCACTAGGGTATTTTCACTCCCCGGTTAGAATTCACAAGGGTATTTTCACTCAAGGGTTAGAATTCACTAGGGTATTTCCACTCCCCGCTTAGAATTCACAAGGGTATTTCCACCCCCCGGTTAGAATTCGCATGGGGTATTTTCACTCCCCGGTTAGAATTCACTAGGGTATTTTCACTCCCCGGTTAGAATTCACAAGGGTATTTTCACTCCCAGGTTAGAATTCACTAGGGTATTTTCACTCCCCGCTTAGAATTCATAAGGGTATTTTCACTCCCCGGTTAGAATTCACTAAGGTATTTTCACTCCTCGGTTAGAATTCGCATGGGGTATTTTCACTCCCCGGTTAGAATTCACTAGGGTATTTTCACTCCCCGGTTAGAATTCACAAGGGTATTTTCACTCCCAGGTTAGAATTCACTAGGGTATTTTCACTCCCCGCTTAGAATTCACAAGGATATTTTCACTCCCCGGTTAGAATTCACTAAGGTATTTTCACTCCTCGGTTAGAATTCGCATGGGGTATTTTCACTCCCCGGTTAGAATTCACTAGGGTATTTTCATTCCCCGGTTAGAATTCACAAGGGTATTTTCACTCCCAGGTTAGAATTCACTAAGGTATTTTCACTCCCCGGTTAGAATTCACAAGGGTATTTTCACTCCCCGGTTAGAATTCACTAAGGTATTTTCACTCCCCGGTTAGAATTCACTAGGGTATTTTCACCACCCCGGTTAGAATTCACTAGGGTATTTTCACTCCCCGGTTAGAATTCACATGGGGTATTTTCACTCCCCGGTTAGAATTCACTAGGGTATTTTCACTCCCCGGTTAGAATTCACTAGGGTATTTTCACTCCTTGGTTAGAATTCACTAGGGTATTTTCACTCCCCGGTTAGAATTCACTAGGGTATTTTCACTCCCCGGTTAAAATTCACTAAGGTATTTTCACTCCCCGGTTAGAATTCACAAGTGTATTTTCACTCCCCGGTTAGAATTCACTAAGGTATTTTCACTCCCCGGTTAGAATTCACTAGGGTATTTTCACTCCCCGGTTAGAATTCACTAGGGTATTTTCACTCAAGGGTTAGAATTCACTAGGGTATTTTCACTCCCCTGTTAGAATTCACTAGGGTATTTTCACTCAAGGGTTAGAATTCACTAGGGTATTTCCACTCTCCGCTTAGAATTCACAAGGGTATTTTCACTCCCCGGTTAGAATTCACTAGGGTATTTTCACTCAAGGGTTAGAATTCACTAGGGTATTTTCACTCCCCGGTTAGAATTCACAAGGGTATTTTCACTCAAGGGTTAGAATTCACTAGGGTATTTCCACTCCCCGCTTAGAATTCACAAGGGTATTTCCACCCCCCGGTTAGAATTCGCATGGGGTATTTTCACTCCCCGGTTAGAATTCACTAGGGTATTTTCACTCCCCGGTTAGAATTCACAAGGGTATTTTCACTCCCAGGTTAGAATTCACTAGGGTATTTTCACTCCCCGCTTAGAATTCACAAGGGTATTTTCACTCCCCGGTTAGAATTCACTAAGGTATTTTCACTCCTCGGTTAGAATTCGCATGGGGTATTTTCACTCCCCGGTTAGAATTCACTAGGGTATTTTCACTCCCCGGTTAGAATTCACAAGGGTATTTTCACTCCCAGGTTAGAATTCACTAGGGTATTTTCACTCCCCGCTTAGAATTCACAAGGATATTTTCACTCCCCGGTTAGAATTCACTAAGGTATTTTCACTCCTCGGTTAGAATTCGCATGGGGTATTTTCACTCCCCGGTTAGAATTCACTAGGGTATTTTCACTCCCCGGTTAGAATTCACAAGGGTATTTTCACTCCCAGGTTAGAATTCACTAGGGTATTTTCACTCCCCGGTTAGAATTCACAAGGGTATTTTCACTCCCCGGTTAGAATTCACAAGGGTATTTTCACTCCCAGGTTAGAATTCACTAAGGTATTTTCACTCCTCGGTTAGAATTCACAAGGGTATTTTCACTCCCAGGTTAGAATTCACTAGGGTATTTTCACTCCCCGGTTAGAATTCACTAGGGTATTTTCACTCCTCGGTTAGAATTCGCATGGGGTATTTTCACTCCCCGGTTAGAATTCACTAGGGTATTTTCACTCCCCGGTTAGAATTCACAAGGGCATTTTCACTCCCAGGTTAGAATTCACTAGGGTATTTTCACTCCCCGGTTAGAATTCACAAGGGTATTTTCACTCCCAGGTTAGAATTCACTAGGGTATTTTCACTCCCCGGTTAGAATTCACTAAGGTATTTTCACTCCTCGGTTAGAATTCGCATGGGGTATTTTCACTCCCCGGTTAGAATTCACTAGGGTATTTTCACTCCCCGGTTAGAATTCACAAGGGTATTTTCACTCCCAGGTTAGAATTCACTAGGGTATTTTCACTCCCCGGTTAGAATTCACAAGGGTATTTTCACTCCCAGGTTAGAATTCACTAGTGAATTTTCACTCCCCGGTTAGAATTCACTAGGGTATTTTAACTCCCCGGTTAGAATTCACTAGGGTATTTTCACTCCCCGGTTAGAATTCACTAGGGTATTTTAACTAATTAACTTTTTTACTAATTAACTAATCGTTCCCTTATTTAGGAGACTACGTTTTACCCAAATTCATTGACATTTGTTACACATGTATAGAATAGGTGGATAAAAAATTTTCAAAAAAAAAATGTTTGAGCTTTTTAATTATTATCCTAATTAACATAATTTATGCAATTATTCTTTAAAATGCAAAGGCTTTTAGAGGAGTGGTCATCAGATGCCCAAAATTTCATCATTTGTGCACAATGACATCGTAAATGTTATCTATTACCAGAACATAAGAAAACATACTCTACTATCAAACAAATTTCCTATGTGGGTTTTCTTGGTCCGTGACTTCATTTTTGATATTTGTTTTCAAATTTGGCCTCGTGGTTTCTGTCTGTATGCCTGTCAGTCAGTCCGTCAAGATATAAGTAACAGAACAGACACATTGGAAGTTATCAAATCTGACTCTCGAAATGAATTCTGCGAGCACGAAAACCCCTATAACTAAATTTTTACGTAGTTACTGTGTCCATTTCTTATATTTGACGGACAGATTTCCGGATAGTCAGAAAGACTGACAGACAGATAGACAAACAGACTGACTCAATTGCATTGAAGTGAAAACTAACATCAGAAATCAAATCAGCGACCATATAAACAAACCCATAGCAAAAATCTTAGCATGGTTATGTGCTTTCGTGTTGCTAAATATATATTAACAGACAGTTTTTGCACGGGAGGGTTAAAACCTAAAGGCAATTATCTCAGAATGACATTTTTCATTTTTAAATCACTACTCCTCCGCCATTTTTCAACTAATTTGTAAGTTTTTGGTGTCAAATGAAAAGCTAGAATGTTTGCGCAATAATAAAATTCGAGCAGTTTTTTTAGTTTTTCAATTATGGTTCATCTGTTATAAAAAATTTTACGAAAAAAAAACATTGCTTTTTTGATAATTTGAAATTTTTTTGAAAAATAGCGGTATTTTCCTTGAAAAATACGAAACAAAAAGTGACTAATTTAATCGAACAATACCGCCTTTTTCACTCTTATTCAGTTTAGCTAACTTCTACTATTCTGTCCGAGTGGTTGAGTTTTACACGAGTTGGCAGGTTATTAGAATGCCAAAGAGTGAAAAACTCAACCCGCACGAGGACCGAATATCTGAATTTCGCTTAAGAAAATGAGAGGAAAGAGTGTTGGTTGTTCCGTTACGTTTTGATATCGGATATATTGTTTTATTTGAAAAAATGAATCATCAGCGTTATAACTGTATCTTTGGATTTCTTAAGCAGAAACTCACAGTTCTACGAAGTACTATAAATTACCACAATAGACACCAAAATAACACAATAGACACCAAAATACCACAACAGACACCAAAATACCACAACAGACACCAAAATACCACAACAGACACCAAAAAACTATAAAACTGATTATTCATTGCCTAAAACAATCGTTTTGGACATCAAAAACATATTGAGAACATGTTCTCTCCACTGCCGTTTATGTTTTTATGATGCAACTATAACACTAGGAATGTTTTTTCTAATATAACAATAGATTCGAGTGTGTTTTATTTTCCACTTATAGGCGTTGTTAGCGTATTCAATTCCGCTAACCAGGCCCACACAAAGTTGGTTTTAAGCAATATTGGGAGCACGAGGTTGATTACCAATCAACCTCGTGTCACCCCAATAAACGGGGACAACAGGCCCCAGGGGAACACACAAAGGGGGTCAGAGGTTATACCTCCGAGAGAGAGAATAACAGCAGTGGGGAGGGAAAACATTCCCAGAGAGATGGGAGGCGAGAAGTGAGTTATTAGCCAATGGGGGGAAGGCATCCACTGAGTAGTGTAACACGGCCAACCTGTGCAATATATATTATCATTCGTTGTGCCAATTTATTCACTTTTAGTAAGTCAGTTAGTTAGGGCAGTACCGGCATCTCCGTCTACTGCCATACAATATTCAGCCATTTTAGCGGTACAGTATATCATCATCAACCGACTGTGCTATATTACCATTTATTATATTATACCCTTATATCTACTGATCTATATACACCGATCAATCAACAACCCAGAACTCTTTTCACATACACACGGCGGGGACGCGTAGATTAGAAACCGGATAAACCGGGATCCTCGGTGGATCCCGTCACAGGCATTCTAGACTCGCTTCGCTCGTGCTAAAAACTTATCTGAATTTCGCTAAACTGAAAATGAGTGAAAAAAAGTTGTTTTCCCCGCTTGCCTTTTTTTTATCGAATAATAGTCCTATTTTCACGGATTATTATTTTTACGGATTTAAACAATTTTGTTATAAATATAATGTTGAAAAATTTAAATGATGCGTTTAACCGAAATATACAATATATGCAATATATATACATATAATGTATATTGCGCATCTTACAACATAAACCCATATGTTTATATCAGCAGTCGGGTCTCGAACCCACTAAATAATAACGCAGGACCTGCGATCTATCGAGTGATATCGCACTTTCTGTCACTAAATTAGTGATAGAAAGACTTTATGTCACTAACTTATGATATAAAGTAATAATAGTGAGCGAAGGCAATACTTTCTTGCACTGTTTTCTAAAAAAAATAGTTAAATAAGTTTGATTTTTTCAGATATACTAAGTTTTTTTTTATCACCGTAGTGATACTGAGTAAACTAAAGTTATGGGCTGACAAAATCTGACTACCAATAATATAAAGATTTTCTTAATTGAAACGCCCATAGTTAGCAATACTTTCATTATGAAACCATCATTTTGATTTAAACAAAACTAAAATAAGTCTTCGTCAGTCCTAGTCAAGTCGAAGTCCTAGATATTTTTTAATGACTGTGACTCTCCAGCACCCTCCTTGAGTAAACCCTCTGTCCCATAATTCCGCCTACGTCTCTCCAACCCAACCAAAAGATTCCAAAACAAATTTTATTCATAATTTATTTTATCTGCGGATTTGGTCTCGCGTTTCAATTTGCATTCCGGGATTAAATCAGGCTGATAGGCCGAATTAATGTGCATTATTAAATAAATCGTACGGGCCGCCCTCCCTGCGTGCCGCCGGGTTATTGAATCCAACGATTTTCCCTCGGTTTGTTGCCACCTGTCCACTTCCTGCGCTCTGCGGCGTCTCTAACAACCGCCAACCACAGCAGCCCCCAACCTCTGGCTACCAGATTCGTACGGACTCTACAGTCCCCTGTCCCGACAGGCTCAATTTAGCTTACTTGTGAATCCACCTTTACGCCTGACTTCTGCTCTTCCCAGAATATAGTGAGGAAGATATAGCCGCTGGCTTCCTGGACGTCATTTGATCCCATTATAATAATTTCCGTGGGTGTGATCTCGGCTGCTATAAAGTCGCTACTTTTACCAGCTAACTCACGTACCTCCTGTATTTCTTTCTTTGCACACACGCCGGCTACTGTGTTCCCTCAGGTTTCCCCTTTGTTTTCGTTGAGTTTCCTTAGGCCTCGAAGTGGTTTTGAGATGGGATTCGATGGGTTTCCATTGACTATTAGTTAACGGGGCTCGCTGCGCTGATGTCTTTACATTATTCAGTTATAAGTTAGTTGGTGCCAGTGGTTGCTCGCATTCGTTGTGATTCCCGCAAATCGGCCATTTAATTGTTTATTAAATTAAATTCAATTAGATTTGATCTTATTATTTATATTTATCCATATCACCTTGGCAATGTTTAAGGTAAGGCCTTTCGTATTTCACATTTCGTTTTATATGTAAGGGTAGCTTATATTTTAACGTTTATAATTAATTAAAAGACATGATTGAATATTCGTTAAGGATTATTATTGTTATTATTGACTTTCATTTTGACTTTTCTATCTTTTCTATCTTTGTTGGTTGTAGTCGTTATGTGTGCAGAATTGCAGTGGTTATCTTTAATAATAACTTTTCTATATTTTGTTGGTTGTAGTCGTTATGTGTGCAGAATTGCAGTGGTTATCTTTAATAATAACTTTTCTATCTTTGTTGGTTGTAGTCGTTATGTGTGCAGAATTGCAGTGGTTATCTTTAATAATAACTTTTCTATCTTTGTTGGTTGTAGTCGTTATGTGTGCAGAATTGCAGTGGTTATCTTTAATAATAACTTTTCTATCTTTGTTGGTTGTAGTCGTTATGTGTGCAGAATTGCAGTGGTTATCTTTAATAATAACTTTTCTTTCTTTGTTGGTTGTAGTCGTTATGTGTGCAGAATTGCAGTGGTTATCTTTAATAATAACTTTTCTATCTTTGTTGGTTGTAGTCGTTATGTGTGCAGAATTGCAGTGGTTATCTTTAATAATAACTTTTCTATCTTTGTTGGTTGTAGTCGTTATGTGTGCAGAATTGCAGTGGTTATCTTTAATAATAACTTTTCTATATTTTGTTGGTTGTAGTCGTTATGTGTGCAGAATTGCAGTGGTTATCTTTAATACTAACTTTTCTATCTTTGTTGGTTGTAGTCGTTATGTGTGCAGAATGGCAGTGGTTATCTTTAATAATAACTTTTCTATCTTTGTTGGTTGTAGTCGTTATGTGTGCAGAATTGCAGTGGTTATCTTTAATAATAACTTTTCTATCTTTGTTGGTTGTAGTCGTTATGTGTGCAGAATTGCAGTGGTTATCTTTAATAATAACTTTTCTATCTTTGTTGGTTGTAGTCGTTATGTGTGCAGAATTGCAGTGGTTATCTTTAATAATAACTTTTCTATATTTTGTTGGTTGTAGTCGTTATGTGTGCAGAATTGCAGTGGTTATCTTTAATACTAACTTTTCTATCTTTGTTGGTTGTAGTCGTTATGTGTGCAGAATTGCAGTGGTTATCTTTAATAATAACTTTTCTATCTTTGTTGGTTGTAGTCGTTATGTGTGCAGAATTGCAGTGGTTATCTTTAATAATAACTTTTCTATCTTTGTTGGTTGTAGTCGTTATGTGTGCAGAATTGCAGTGGTTATCTTTAATAATAACTTTTCTATCTTTGTTGGTTGTAGTCGTTATGTGTGCAGAATTGCAGTGGTTATCTTTAATAATAACTTTTCTATCTTTGTTGGTTGTAGTCGTTATGTGTGCAGAATTGCAGTGGTTATCTTTAATAATAACTTTTCTATATTTTGTTGGTTGTAGTCGTTATGTGTGCAGAATTGCAGTGGTTATCTTTAATAATAACTTTTCTATCTTTGTTGGTTGTAGTCGTTATGTGTGCAGAATTGCAGTGGTTATCTTTAATAATAACTTTTCTATCTTTGTTGGTTGTAGTCGTTATGTGTGCAGAATTGCAGTGGTTATCTTTAATACTAACTTTTCTATCTTTGTTGGTTGTAGTCGTTATGTGTGCAGAATTGCAGTGGTTGTCTTTAATAATAACTTTCTATCTTTGTTGGTTGTAGTCGTTATGTGTGCAGAATTGCAGTGGTTATCTTTAATAATAACTTTTCTATCTTTGTTGGTTGTAGTCGTTATGTGTGCAGAATTGCAGTGGTTATCTTTAATAATAACTTTTCTATCTTTGTTGGTTGTAGTCGTTATGTGTGCAGAATTGCAGTGGTTATCTTTAATAATAACTTTTTATTTTTATTGGTTGTAGTCGTTATGTGTGCAGAATTGCAGTGGTTATCTTTAATAATAACTTTTCTATCTTTGTTGGTTGTAGTCGTTATGTGTGCAGAATTGCAGTGGTTATCTTTAATAATAACTTTTTATTTTTATTGGTTGTAGTCGTTATGTGTGCAGAATTGCAGTGGTTATCTTTAATAATAACTTTTCTATCTTTGTTGGTTGTAGTCGTTATGTGTGCAGAATTGCAGTGGTTATCTTTAATAATAACTTTTCTATCTTTGTTGGTTGTAGTCGTTATGTGTGCAGAATTGCAGTGGTTATCTTTAATAATAACTTTTCTATCTTTGTTGGTTGTAGTCGTGTGTGCAGAATTGCAGTGGTTATCTTTAATAATAACTTTTCTATCTTTGTTGGTTGTAGTCGTTATGTGTGCAGAATTGCAGTGGTTATCTTTAATAATAACTTTTCTATCTTTGTTGGTTGTAGTCGTTATGTGTGCAGAATTGCAGTGGTTATCTTTAATAATAACTTTTCTATCTTTGTTGGTTGTAGTCGTTATGTGTGCAGAATTGCAGTGGTTATCTTTAATAATAACTTTTCTATCTTTGTTGGTTGTAGTCGTTATGTGTGCAGAATTGCAGTGGTTATCTTTAATAATAACTTTTCTATCTTTGTTGGTTGTAGTCGTTATGTGTGCAGAATTGCAGTGGTTATCTTTAATAATAACTTTTCTATCTTTGTTGGTTGTAGTCGTTATGTGTGCAGAATTGCAGTGGTTATCTTTAATAATAACTTTTCTATCTTTGTTGGTTGTAGTCGTTATGTGTGCAGAATTGCAGTGGTTATCTTTAATAATAACTTTTCTATCTTTGTTGGTTGTAGTCGTTATGTGTGCAGAATTGCAGTGGTTATCTTTAATAATAACTTTTCTATCTTTGTTGGTTGTAGTCGTTATGTGTGCAGAATTGCAGTGGTTATCTTTAATAATAACTTTTCTATCTTTGTTGGTTGTAGTCGTTATGTGTGCAGAATTGCAGTGGTTATCTTTAATAATAACTTTTCTATCTTTGTTGGTTGTAGTCGTTATGTGTGCAGAATTGCAGTGGTTATCTTTAATAATAACTTTTCTATCTTTGTTGGTTGTAGTCGTTATGTGTGCAGAATTGCAGTGGTTATCTTTAATAATAACTTTTCTATCTTTGTTGGTTGTAGTCGTTATGTGTGCAGAATTGCAGTGGTTATCTTTAATAATAACTTTTCTATCTTTGTTGGTTGTAGTCGTTA
>JAUCBJ010009154.1:55502-165046 GCA_032718475.1 Nemertoderma westbladi
GTAGTCGTTAACTTTCTCCGTTACTCTTCAGTCTCTTAATCTCTGATGTGCCGGTCACTATCATTGGCGGATAAGGATTGTACGCAATAAAAATTCATCCCTCACTAGGGGAAATTCGACGCAAATAACAGCTGATTACTCTCAAATATAAAACTGTAACCTGTTCTATTGTGTTTAGTTTATTTTTCTGGTTAAAATAACGTGCCATTGTAACCTGCTCCTTTCCATGCGACATTCCTGCTACATTGAGGCGGGATATTGATTCGCCAAGGCGGGATTTGTGTCCCCCCCCCCCCCATGTCTCGTCATTGGACTGCGGATTTATGTGGATTTACGGAAAATCCATCGAATCAGTTCAAAACGCTTTTAATTAATTATCGAACTCCTTTAGTAAAGAGAACTGCCTTGACGTTAATTTGAGAAATACCAAGGCAAAGTAGTTTCGCAAAGGAGGTGGATGTTGTTTTATTTTATTTTATGTTTTGTTTTGTTGGCCAACCTCAGCCAACAGTTTAGTGAACAGTTTATGATACCCATAGGCGTTGTGGGGCGAGCCACGAAGTGAGCGAAGCCTTAGCATATGGGCGGGTACCATTAACGAGTTGTCTGTCATTGTCATCTGTCGTCGTCTAATTTTTGTCTTTTGAGCGCAATAACCCAGTCGTTCCTTAATGAAATTAAACCATATTGTGCACATATGTTATCCGTCTAAAGTTTGGAAAGAATCTGAAGTTTGGTTGAAAATCGAAGTCTTTCTTCAGTCGGTACCGTACCGGTAGTTTCAGACCTTTGATAAAAAAAATCCCAAAATAAGTCTCTCATTCATTGATGAAATTATACCTAACTTTGTAAACATGTGATCTGTGAAAGCTTTAGATAGTCTGTCAGACAGTTCAGATAATCAGACAGTCTGTCATATCTGTACCGGTTGATTCAGACTTTTGATAAAAACCGAATTAAGTCGGTCAATCATTAAGGAAATTAAACCACACTTGGAAGTTGGAACACATGCAGTCTCGTGCTGCGCGAAAGCCCCACGAACGTTTTCTTACTACAAAAACTCCTCTTCTCTCGTCTAGTCACTACACTCGTCTTCACAACCGGTGGATTGCATCCAAGTTTAATCTCTCTAGCTGCAACTAATAAGTTGGTATCTGCCGTATGCAGAGACCACACGATCCGCCACTGCCTATAGATGCTCCGTTTTCCCGTGCGGCGTAATGAAATACGCCACTACATCGAGATTTCGAGAGGCCATTGATAATCCAGAAAGTTCTCCGTTAGACCTATGAGCTCTGACTAAATGGAGACGCCGGTCCCCCCCCACAGTATATTTCGAATGGCTATCAACACAAACTGAGCAGCACTCACAAGTGCTGACGTCATAACTCTGCCTGTATTAGTTGTTTATGCTGCCAGCCCAAGTCTGATGTGTCCCATGCTATAACATGCACACAAATTCAAACACTATCTAATATAAATATCTTACAGTCTTTCGATTAACCCCACCTGCATTTTTCATCTGTTTGTTTTTAAACTTGATTTTATTCATTTTAATTTATATTGCAATTCTAAACAATCCATTGGATTTGTTAAATATGTATTTGCATAGATGAATACATTTTTTATTTCTCATTATTAAGTGTTTTATAGCGCTTATTTCTTCCTTATAGCCTAGGTGCAGATACAAATTCGTTTATTGTTTTGGTTGGATGCAGCCCTTTTGTAACCTGGATTTTAGGGAAAACCTGGTTTCTTCATATGGAGGTTACTGCAAAATGAAATATACCAGCAGAAATCTTGTAAACTTCACGGGCCTTTTGTTTAATATTTACTAAATATCGTGTATTCTAGAACGTTACGATACGTTTACATTACAGTATTGTACATAAGGTTCGGTTGAAATAATTTAGTATAATAAATATTGACCATCAGCCGATTGGTCTAGTGGAGACGTCGGACGGACGGGCGGACGGACGGACGGGCTTCCAATCAGGAATCCCAAGTTCAACTCCTGTACAGAGCTGCATTGTTTGGCACAGTGAGGCTTCAAATGCTGTAGCCTAGCTACACTAAATTGAATTAATATAGGAACTACAAGATAAATCAAAGGAAATAAAGAACAAATATGTGAGGATCAATAAAATGCCTACGAATGTTGATGTACTATAATTGATTCATTATACTGGTTAAGTAGAGCCACCTGAGACCATTAGTATAGGCATAATGCATAGCCATTCTTTACACTTCCGTGCCTTTATTCCGCAACTGTTCTACTAGCATATGGCACTATATTATTATTGTTTGATCTCCATTACACCATGTCCTGCAATATAGTGTCGTTATTGAAGTGCCACATGCTAAAGTGGCACAATTATGGAACAGTGGGATTTGAGACTATTTTCAATCGTATCAGCACCCTTGAAATCCTGTAAATAATGAAAATTGTCAATTTCTATGTACCGATCCTAGTAGTAGTCAATTTCTATATCGCATTAAATATATTTGTATCATGTGCTGAGTGCCGCAAACATGTGCCACATGCTAAAGTGGCGCGCCTGAGTGACAGCGAAATTTGAAACTATTTGAAATCGAATCAGCACCCTCGAAAACCTCTAAATACTGAAAATTATCAATTTCTGACTATCACTAGTAAGTTTCATATTTTGTGCCATATGCCGCAAACATGTGCCACGTGCCTAAGTTGCTAATCTGTGCCACCATGGAATTGGAAACTATTTGCAATCGCATCAGCACTCTGGGAAACTCATGAGAACCAAAAGATGCGGCATTCTGGCATTGTTTATCATATTTCCCAAATATGCTAATTTTGGCACGTGCCAAGAAATGGCACAACGCCAAACATTGATAACTCGAAACCCTTCCCAAACGATTCAGAACACTTGAAAACCCGTATTGGAGAAAAATTGTTCTTAAAACATGAACACTTTCCGAATTAATGCATTTTGGCCACAAAACATGGTTTCTGACCCACTGTGGGGTGGTGGGCGTGGTACATTGTTACATTGTCACATTGTCACATGCCAATCATGAATCTTCTATGTCAACCCGCCCCTCCCCTTCCACTCTTTTAAGTGCCCTTGAGACTTTCTATTCCATTAGCCTAATCAATTCCCGTATTGAGTTAATGATTTCTGTATTATAATTAGTTCTTAAATCGTTGTTCAGATGATAGTTGTCAACTTCTTCCTCAAGGTCAATTGAGGTAAGTACGAGGTCAATTAGGTTAACAAACCAGCAGGTTACAGAGGCGGGTTGAAAGGAACCAAAACAATAAACCAGAGATAGAAAACATAATATTGTTGAGAATCAACAGTATAGTACAATCAGCAATATAATTGTCCCATTCCCTATAAAGCCGTAATTTAGATTTAATCTTTAAATTACTTTACTGGTATACCACCCGCTGTAAAAACAATTCTCACCCACGATAAAAACAATTCTCACCCGCCGTAAAAACAATTCTCACCCGCGATGAAAACAATTCCCACCCGCCGTAAAAATAACTCTCACCCGCGATAAAAACAATTCTCACTCGCGATAAAAACAATTCTCACCCGCGATAAAAACTATTCTCACTCGCGATAAAAACAATTCTCACCCGCCATAAAAAAAATTCTCACCCAGCGTAAAAACAATTCTCACCCACCGTAAAAACAATTCTCACCCTCTGTAAAAACAATTCCCGCCCGCCATAAAAACAATTCTCATCCACCGTAAATACAATTCTCACCCACCGCAAAAACAATTCTCACCCACCTTAAAAACAATTCTCACCCTCCGTAAAAACAATTCTCACCTGCCATTCTCATACGCTGTAAAAACAATTCTCACCCACCGTAAAAACAATTATCATCCACTGTAAAAACAATTCTCATCCATCATAAAAACAATTCTCACCCACCATAAAATAAATTCTTACCCACCGTAAAAACAATTCTTACCCCCGTAAAAACAATTCCCATCCACTGTAAAAGCAATTCTCACCTGCAGTAAAAACAATTCTCACCCGCCGTAAAAACAATTCCCATCCACCATAAAAACAATTCTTACCCATCCTAAAAAACAATTATCACCCTCCGTAAAAACAATTCTCACCCATCGTAAAAACAATTCTCACCCACCATAAAATAAATTCTTACCCACCGTAAAAACAATTCTTACCCCCGTAAAAACAATTCCCATCCACTGTAAAAGCAATTCTCACCTGCAGTAAAAACAATTCTCACCCGCCGTAAAAACAATTCCCATCCACCATAAAAACAATTCTTACCCATCCTAAAAAACAATTCTCACCCGCAATAAAAACAATTCTCATCCATGATAAAAACTATTCTCACCCGTGATAAAAACAATTCACATCCGCTGTAAAAACAATTATCATCCGCGATAAAAACAATTCTCACCTGCTGTAAAAACAATTATCATCAAACGTAAAAACAATTCCCACCCGCCGTAAAAACAATTCCCACCCGCCATAAAAACAATTCTCATCCACCGTAAAAACAATTCTCACCCACCGTAAAAACAATTCTCATCCACCATAAAAACAATTCTCACCCATCGTAAAAACAATTCTCACCCACCGTAAAAACAAGTATCACCTGCTGTAAAAACAATTCTCATTCATCGTAAAAACAATTCTCACCCGTCGTAAAAATAATTCTCACCCACCGTAAAAACAATTCTCACCCGCCACAAAAGCAATTCTTACCCACCGTAAAAACAATTTGCATCCACCGTAAAAATAATTCTCACCCACCGTAAAAACAATTCCCACCCACTGTAAAAGCAATTCTCACCCATCGTAAAAACAATTCTCACCCACGTATAAACAATTATCACCCACTGTAAAAACCATTATCATCCATTGTAAAAACAATTATCACCCGCCGTAAAAACAATTCTCATCCACTGTAAAAACAATTCTCATCCACCGTAAAAACAATTCTCACCCTCTGTAAAAACAATTCCCACCCGCCATAAAAACAATTCTCATCCACCGTAAATACAATTCTCACCCACCGCAAAAACAATTCTCACCCACCTTAAAAACAATTCTCACCCTCCGTAAAAACAATTCTCACCTGCCATTCTCATACGCTGTAAAAACAATTCTCACCCACCGTAAAAACAATTATCATCCACCGTAAAAACAATTATCACCCTCCGTAAAAACAATTCTCATCCGCCATAAAAGCAATTCTTACCCGCCGTAAAAACAATTCTCACCCACCATAAAATAAATTCTTACCCACCGTAAAAACAATTCTTACCCCCGTAAAAACAATTCCCATCCACTGTAAAAGCCATTCTCACCTGCAGTAAAAACAATTCTCACCCGCCGTAAAAACAATTCCCATCCACCATAAAAACAATTCTTACCCATCCTAAAAAACAATTCTCACCCGTGATAAAAACAATTCACACCCGCTGTAAAAACAATTATCATCCGCGATAAAAACAATTCTCACCTGCCGTTAAAACAATTATCATCAAACGTAAAAACAATTCCCACCCGCCGTAAAAACAATTCTCACTCACCGTAAAAACAATTATCATCCACCGTAAAAACAATTCTCACCCATCGTAAAAACAATTATCACCATCTGTAAAAACAATTCCCACCCGCCATAAAAACAATTCTCATCCACCGTAAAAACAATTCTCACCCACCGTAAAAACAATTATCACCCACCATAAAAACAATTCTCATCCATTGTAAAAACTATTCTCACCCACCGTAAAAACAATTCTCACCCGCCACAAAAGCAATTCTTACCCACCATAAAAACTATTCTCACCCACCGTAAAAACAATTCTCACCCGCCACAAAAGCAATTCTTACCCACCGTAAAAACAATTCTCACCCACCGTAAAAACAATTCTCATCCACCATAAAAACAATTCTCACCTATCGTAAAAACTATTCTCACCCACCGTAAAAACAAGTATCACCTGCTGTAAAAACAATTATCATCCATCGTAAAAACAATTCTCACCCGCCGTAAAAACAATTCTCACCCGCCACAAAAGCAATTCTTACCCACCGTAAAAACAATTCTCACCCACCGTAAAAACAATTCTCACCCACCATAAAAACAATTCTCACCTATCGTAAAAACTATTCTCACCCACCGTAAAAACAAGTATCACCTGCTGTAAAAACAATTATCATCCATCGTAAAAACAATTCTCACCCGCCGTAAAAATAATTCTCACCCACCGTAAAAACAATTCTCACCCGCCACAAAATCAATTCTTACCCACCGTAAAAACAATTCGCATCCACCGTAAAAATAATTCTCACCCACCGTAAAAACAATTCCCACCCACTGTAAAAGCAAATCTCACCCATCGTAAAAACAATTCTCACCCACGTATAAACAATTATCACCCACTGTAAAAACCATTATCATCCATTGTAAAAGCAATTCTTACCCACCGTAAAAACAATTCTTACTCCGTAAAAATAATTCTCACCCACCCTAAAAACAATTCTCACCTGCCATAAAAGCAATTCTTACCTGCTGTAAAAACAATTCTCACCCGCCATAAAAGCAATTCTTGCCTGTTGTAAAAACAATTCTTACCCCTGTAAAAATAATTCTCACCCACCCTAAAAACAATCTCACCCTCTGTAAAAACGATTCTCACCCACCCTAACAAACAATTCTCACCCACCCTAAAAAAAACAATTCCCACCCACTGTAAAAACAATTCTCATCCACTGTAAAAGCAATTCTCACCCGCATTAAATACAATTCTCACCTGTCGTAAAAACAATTCTTACCCGCCATAAAAACAATTCTCACCCACCATAAAAACAATTCTCACCCACCATAAAAGCAATTCTTACCCACCCTAAAAAACAATTCTCACCTGCCATAAAAGCAATTCTCACCCACCCTAAAAAACAATTCTCACCCGCCGTATAAACAATTCGCATCCACTGCAAAAGCAATGCTCACCCGACCCGCAGTAAATACAATTCTCACCTGTCGTAAAAACAATTATCATCCACCGTAAAAACAATTCTCACCCACCCTAACAAACAATTCACACCCACCCTAAAAAAACAATTCTCACCTGCAGTAAATACAATTCTCATCTGTCGTAAAAACAATTATCATCCACTGTAAAAGCAATTCTCACTTACCCTAACAAACAATTCTCACCAACCCTTAAAAACAATCTCACCCGCCGTAAAAACAATTCTCACCCACCACAAAAGCAATTCTCACCCACCACAAAAGCAATTCTCATCCACCCTAACAAACAATTCTCATCCGCGGATAAAACAATTCTCATCCGCCCTAAAAACAATTCTCACCCACCGTAAAAACAATTATCATCCACCGCAAGAACAATTCTCATCCATCCTAAAAACAATTCTCACCCGCAGTAAAAACAATTCTCACCCACCGTAAAAGCAATTCTTACCCACCGCAAAAGCAATTCTTACCCCTGTAAAAATAATTCTCACCCACCGTAAAAGCAATTCATACCCACCGCAAAAGCAATTCTTACCCCTGTAAAAATAATTCTCACCCACCCTAAAAACAATTCCCACCCGCTGTAAAAATAATTCTCACCCGCCGGTAAAAACAATTCTCACCTGTCGTAAAAACAATTCTCATCCACCGTAAAAACAATTCTCACCCACCCTAACAAACAATTCTCACCCACCCTAAAAAACAATTCTCACCCGCCATAAAAAACAATTCTTACCCACCATAAAAGCAATTCTTACCCACCCTAAAAAACAATTCTCACCCGCCATAAAAGCAATTTTTACCCTCTATAAAAACAATTCTTACCCCCGTAAAAATAATTCTCACCCACCCTAACAAACAATTCTCACCCACCCTAACAAACAATTCTCACCCGCCGTAAAAACTATTCTCATCCACCTTAAAAAACAATACCCACCTGCTGTAAAAACAATTCTCACCCACCCTAAAAAACAATTCTCACCCGTCGTAAAAACAATTCTTACCCCCGTAAAAGTAATTCTCACCCACCCCAAAAACAATTATCACCCACCGTAAAAACAATTCTCACCCACCCTAACAAACAATTCTCACCCGCCGTAAAAACAATTATCACCCGCCGTTAAAACAATTCTTACCCCCGTAAAAGTAATTCCCACCCACCCTAAAAACAATTATCACCCACCGTAAAAACAATTCTCACCCACCCTAACAAACAATTCTCACCCGCCGTAAAAACAATTCTCACCCACCCTAAAAAAAACAATTCTCACCCACCCCAACAAACAATTCTCACCCGCCGCAAAAACAATTCTCATCCACCGTAAACACAATTCTCACCCGCCGTAAAAACAATTCTCACCCACCCTAACAAACAATTCTCACCCACCCTAAAAAACAATTCTCACCCGCCATAAAAAACAATTCTTACCCACCATAAAAGCAATTCTTACCCACCCTAAAAAACAATTCTCACCCGCCATAAAAGCAATTTTTACCCTCTATAAAAACAATTCTTACCCCCGTAAAAATAATTCTCACCCACCCTAACAAACAATTCTCACCCACCCTAACAAACAATTCTCACCCGCCGTAAAAACTATTCTCATCCACCTTAAAAAACAATACCCACCTGCTGTAAAAACAATTCTCACCCACCCTAAAAAACAATTCTCACCCGTCGTAAAAACAATTCTTACCCCCGTAAAAGTAATTCTCACCCACCCCAAAAACAATTATCACCCACCGTAAAAACAATTCTCACCCACCCTAACAAACAATTCTCACCCGCCGTAAAAACAATTCTCACCCGCCGTTAAAACAATTCTTACCCCCGTAAAAGTAATTCCCACCCACCCTAAAAACAATTATCACCCACCGTAAAAACAATTCTCACCCACCCTAACAAACAATTCTCACCCGCCGTAAAAACAATTCTCACCCACCCTAAAAAAAACAATTCTCACCCACCCCAACAAACAATTCTCACCCGCCGCAAAAACAATTCTCATCCACCGTAAACACAATTCTCACCCGCCGTAAAAACAATTATCATCCACTGCCAGAATAATTCTCACCCATCCTAAAAACAATTCTCATCCGCAGTAAAAACAATTCTCACCCGCTGTAAAAGCAATTCTTACCCACCGCAAAAGCAATTCTTACAATTCAGCCTATATTTTTAGACATTGCCGGTTAATTAACCCTTCTTCACCGCCCCCCATCCTACTCCTTCCGACAGACAACCTTGTATATCATGAGAACCTCCCTTCCAACATCTGCACGGTTCTCTGAACTAACTCTTGTTTAATCCGAAACTTAATCTACTATGGAGCGAGGATTGATGACAGCTCGGTACATAGGGGACATCCCACGTACACAGCACGTGGTGGGCGGGAATAAATGCAACTCTACTGTCCAATTATTTCCCTCCCCCCAACAATTGGCCGCATTCAGCCTTCCTCTATCCATTTACCAAATGAGCACGATCGAACGTATTCCTCCGGGTTCCTATAAATTTAACCTGTTTCTATCGAATTTACATTTATTTTTTGTTTAACTTAAATAATGTATATAAAAATAATATATAAAAAATGTATTATTAAAGGGATCCAATGTTACGGTTTATTTCTGAACAATTTTTTCAATTTTCGTATATTTTATGCAGTTGGGAGGGGGAGGGGGGGGGGGGGGTGGGGTGGGGGCAAAGAAATTAAACCCTCCCCAGGGGAAAATTTACGGAAGTTACAGCTGATTTCTCTCAGAAATAATATTTCCCTTCATCCATTGTCTCGAGATATGAATTAAACGAGATGAGATTTGCGTCAATTACCTCCTTGTCTCATTTTAGGGGGGGGGGGGGGGGGGGGGGGGGGTTAATAACAATAACAAACATTCAATTGTACTTTTGTCTATTTAATCTGTTGATTTATATTTCCAAATCGTTTTTTGAAATTTGAAAATATAACAGAGATTGACTGAAGCGCCAATTTCGTAACGGCAGCCGACACCGCAGCTAATAAAACCACTTGGGTAATTTTGCGATGTTCGGATTTTGGTTTCACAACAATCGTTATTTTAGTGACGATCACATTAAACTCAAAACCGCAAAAAAATATGGACAATGAAACTAATATTCATTTGTTTCCCGATTTTTAAGTATATTCGATAAAAAAATATATATGTAAGTTCTTGTTAATAGTTTGTAAAACGCCGTTTTTGTTTTGTGAACATTTAATAATATACAAGTAATTTGGTCATGTTAAATATGAGTTACAATATGTAATTAACATTTGAAATTGCTTGTAATTGACAACATATGGTTGCTTTATTTATAGAAGCTTTGAACCTATTTAATGACGCATTTGTTAAACATCTTAACTATTGTTGAACATAGTAACTTTTCTGGGGTAGTATATCTCTAATTATAAAATTTTTATAGAGCAGCTTTCGTAAGTATTATTATTATTTTTTTTTTCATTTTATTGATTATTATTTATATATTACAGCATATTTATTTAGGCACATGTAGGGGGGTAGGCTATATGGTACATGGTAGGTGGGTAGGCTATATGATACATGGTAGGTGGGTAGGCTATATGGTACATGGTAGGTGGGTAGGCTTTATGATACATGGTAGGTGGGTAGGCTATATGGTACATGGTAGGTGGGTAGGCTATATGGTACATGGTAGGTGGGTAGGCTATATGGTACATGGTAGGTGGGTAGGCTATATGATACATGGTAGGTGGGTAGGCTATATGGTACATGGTAGGTGGGTAGGCTATATGGTACATGGTAGGTGGGTAGACTATATGATACATGGTAGGTGGGTAGGCTATATGGTACATGGTAGGTGGGTAGGCTATATGGTACATGGTAGGTGGGTAGGCTATATGGTACATGGTAGGTGGGTAGGCTATATGATACATGGTAGGTGGGTAGGCTATATGGTACATGGTAGGTGGGTAGGCTATATTTAGTATTCCATGCCTATAGCCCATCTAAACCCATCTATGATAATGGACAGCTCTCAATGGAAGGAAGTTAAAACCAAAACAATAAATGCTGGTTAAAGTTTTTTTTTGGTGCAATGAGAGCGGTAATTTGCGCAGACTTTTCCCTGAATAGGATTCAAGTGAGTCCAACATAGTCAAGTCAATCTTGGGCCGCAACCCAAAACTAATTGGCAATTAATCCGAACAAAATAGTTTTCTTTCTACATTGTCTTGCTAAGTCTAGTCACCAATTTAGTTTCCAGAATAATTTAAATTACTCTAATCATTAATTAATTAATAATTTTTATTATCATTTTGGCTGGTTGGCCGTACTATAATATATGAAGCTTATTTATAAAAATGTTCTACTAAACGAGGCAATTTAACCCAACCCATGAGATTTCTCGGCCTCAAAATCCTCGTTACAAAAAATAGAATAAACTATAATAATGTTTATGCGGTTATTAATTTACTTTAATTTTTCCGCCATATATCCGAGTTACGCTTTGAGCTAAGAATCTCATAAACTTATAATATACATAATTTGCATCCCTTTCTATCCTGTAGAGTTATAATATATTTTCAACATAAACTATTATAATTACATTGACTATTTAGTTTAATTTCTTTATTATTTCCCAAATTAATTGTTTTACTTTACTTTTAATTTTATGATTTTCTTGCTGTTTCAGCGGCGGTTTGTGTAAGCGGTCCAGTAAACCTTTCTACCACAACCAGTCTGGTCCGTCCCTTCCTATCCTACCAACCGGGTCATCGACCTCCAGCAGTCAGGCTGCTCGTCCAACAAATCACAACAACTCATCCACAACCAGCAGCCAATACAAAACCTCATCGTCAACCAGCGAGAAATTCCGCCAATCATCCTCTCGTTACGGTATGAGTTCCGGCGTCCCCCCCAGAACCGTCAGCCCATCGCATAGCAACGGCCACAACAAAGCCTCCCATAACTACATGAACCTTCCGTGTTCGCCCTCCAGCGGCGGCACGGGGAACACGCGGTCTAACCGCTCCGTTTATGGGACAACCAACTCTCAGGACTACGTGCCCATGAGTTACCCAGAGCGCCCGGGCAAACAACGACGTCACCATCATCACCTGGCGGAGCAACCCGGTACCACCGTCTCGTCGCACTCGTCCACGGCCCCTAACGGTTCTCGCTACGCTCGGTCTCCCCGCGCGAACACCGCTCCCATCTCTCCGACGACGGTTAACTACTCCGAGATGGACCTCGGGCCCTCGTCGTCCCGGACGCCCCCGGCTCACGGCGGGCCCCATGCGCCCCCCAGCGAAGAGAAACTCCTGTACGCGCAGATAGACCACGAGAAGTCCACGGCTCTGGCGCTCGCACTCGATATGCAGAATAAAATGCGACTTGCGCAGACAGCCGCCGTGGTTGCCGGGGAACGGAACCAGAGGGGCAGCGCCTCCAGCACAGAGTCTGCTGATAGGAAATCCAGCAAACGTTGGCCCTTCAAATAAAGTCACCTTATACGACCCCCAAACGACTTTATACGACCAAACCTCCCACCTTCTACTGCTAATAAATCTTGGATTTTTTTTGTATGATATTTCGCCAAAACTGATCATTTTGGTCATATTAAACTTTTTAGTTGTATTTTTATGACTTTTCAAGTTGTGGGTTTTTGTATTGATACTTGTTTCAGTTTCGTGATTGAAAGTAATTTTACGTACTTTTATGTAATAAAATAACGCTAATTATTTATCGCAGAGCTTAACCATCTAAATATGCTGCATCACTGGTGGGTGATAAATCTGTAATTAACTACAATATGCATGTGAAATACTATCTATCATGTAAATTGCGCGATTTTTAATATTGTTTCATTTATAATCTTTTATTGTCGAATTTATTTTATTTGTTCAACATCCATTGACTGATTATCACAAAAAGTGGCCAAAATAACTTTTTTTTATAACTATCTCGTGTCATAGGCAAAATTATATTACAATACTACTTTCAAATAAATATATGTGCCTGGAGAAGAAAGATATGCGCCTGGCGTTGTTAGAGCGAACTGATGTGAGAGCGCTGTGAAAGTTAGTCAAAATGCGATGCAAAATGTGTCTGTGAACCGCGGGCTTAACGTGAAATCCAAAATTTAAATAAATGCTATCCGCTGAAAAATAGCTGCGTCATGAGTGGTTGCTACTTATATACGAAATATTCTGGAATATAGATAGTTTTCTATTATTTATAGTGTTCCAGAATATTTTGATATAAATATTCTGATACAAATAGAACTACGTAGAACAAATAGAACTACGTAGAACAAATAGAACTACGTAGAACAAATAGAACTACGTAGAACAAATTAAAATAGTTTTCTATGACGATTTGTTACACATCTTCCGGAGATATCATACCCAAAGCCTTCGAGCAGCACGGTGCGCGAAACCTACCATTCGTGCTTCTCAGTATCATACGTGCTGCGCGATGGCTCCACCCAATAAACTTTTGAAAACATCCAAACGTTCGATACACTAATAAGTACCAAGTTTTGTCTAATTAAATACAATGACGTTGTTATTTGTACCGAAACACCAATAAAGTAATGAAGCCGAAATATGCGAAACGTTTTGGCGACTTTTTGTGAGACTGAACCAATTTATATCACATTGTGGCATTGAGCCAATCTATATCCCATTGTGGCACTGAACCAATTTATATCCCATTGTGGCACTGAGCCAATCTCTGTCCTATTGCGGGACAGGGTCAGTCTCCGTCCCATTATGGAATTGAACCAATTATGTCCCATGTGTATTACTTATTCAATGATAATGTTCCCATTGGCTATGTTTTGTACAGTATATATATTAGTAATCAATTAGTAATATGTTGTGCTATTATTGAATTTTGAATAATTGTCAATTTCCAATATAAATTGCATAAATGAGTCCGCCATATTAACTTATCCTTTCTTTGCTATAAATGAGTCCGCCATATTAACTTAAGAAAGATAGGTTCAACACTGGGGACTCCCCTTGTATCTAAAAAGTTTAGGAGTTACTTTTATGGCTCTCGACGTTGTCGACATGTATCCGTCGGTCGACCATGCTTTGGCCACCGACGCCATATCCTCATCGATAAAGGAGAACCCGGATTTAGTGGATATTTCGGGTTATACTTTGGAACAGATTAATGCGTTGCTTTATTTTGTAATTACTCATACCTATTTTAAAGCTTGTGGTAAATTCTATTTATTAATTAAAGGGTTGGGTATGGGGGGTCCAGCGGGTAAGTCTATTGCAGTACTGACGGTCCATCGTATACACGAGCATGTTGGGTTAATTACCCTGTTTGGTGCTATTTATTTTAAAACGTTTGTTGACGACGGGGAGGGGATTTTCAGTAAGGTTCTAACTTCGACCGAGAAAACAAACATAATTCAGCGATACAACGCGGGCAGTGAGGTTATATTTGGGAGGGATTCCATACAGTTTACAGTAGATTTCTCGCATGAGAAGTCCACATTTTTGGATTTGGACCTTTTTGTTAGTGGTATAGGTAGTGGTATTATCACGGGGGTGCACTTTAAACCCCTTTCCAATAAATTACCGATTCCATACAGTAGTTACCACGACAATAGAGTTCTGGAGGGTGTGGTTAAAGGCCAAGTGAAAAGGTTCTGGAGATTGACTGGGGGGGGTGACCAGTTCATTGTAGCGAGGGATAGATACCTGACGGACTGTTGGGCTATGGGCTACCCCGTGGATTTTCTTAACGAGGTTAGAGGGGTGAGCAGTTGGGAGAAGGCGGAGGGGGTAGTACAGTACACTGGGGCGGATTACCGAAGGGTATTTCTGGCGGTGAGTGGCCCAACGAGATCAGCTCTGAAGGGTGTGATAAAGAAATATGGGGGCACGCTGGAGAAGTGGGGGTTGAACGTGGGTATGACAGCGAAGCGCGGATATAAATTGGAGAACATGCTAGTGAGAAAGCGGACTAAACCAGAATGGAAAGGAAATAGACCGTGTGGGCGTCCCAGGTGTATGACCTGCCCCTGGATCGTGGATTGTGAAAGGACACCTTGGGGGGATAAGGTGCTGGGCGCGTTCGACTGTACCTCCTTCAACGTACTGTATTTCATTTCCTGTAAGGACCACCCGAGTGAGTTTTACATAGGACAGACGGAGCAGCGTATAAGAGAGAGAATGAATACCCATAGGTCAGTAATTAATGGATTTAGGACGCAGGTGGCCCCCGAATACAGTGAACACGACGAAGTGTTGTTGTGTGAGCATTTCAGGCAATGTGAGCTGTCCCAGCTGCGGGTGACAGTGTTTAGGGCATATAGGAGCGACAGCGATCGCATCCACGGCGAGGCTAATTACATACATAGGTGCGGACCAACTTTGAACAAGAGTAAGCCAACAATATAGGATCTCTACCTGAACGTGTGAACGGACGCAACCGGATTGCGTGTGGATATTTGTGTGGACGGCCATACGCGTAGGCAGGTGGGTGTTTGTTGTGCGGGGGGGGGGGGGGGGGGGGGCAGTCTGGGGGTGACATACCGGTACAGCAGTACTGGGTTATGAATCCTGATGGTGGAGGGGTTTGGTAGACAGGTTTGTTTCTGTGTTCTGTATCGTCAGTCGGACTACTGCACGATCAGGCTTGAACTGGGCTAGGTGTGGGTCGTCGGCGCGGGGATTTGGGCAGTGGTGTAGGAGTAGGAGTCTGTAGCGACGATATGTCGGCGGTTATCAGGGTATAGGTGGGAGGGAATTGCGGGATGGGAATCGGCACTCTTACTGTACTGCAGTACCGGCATTGGTGCAGCAGTTCGGCACTAGGGGACGGGTTAGTTTAGTAAGGTAGGCGGTGTTGTGCGGGGGGGGGGGGGGGGGGGGGGTGGGGTACAAGATTGATGTACATACGGGGTTATACAGTTAATATATATAGTTAATATTTAATGCAATGTCATCGATATTCTGCCACTTTACACTTTATAGGCCTACTATGTAAATGTTTACTAATTAGTATTTTTAGGTAGTTCTGCTACATACTATGTAAATAATAACGGTACCTAACTATAATTTAATTTGAATTTGATTTATGTAACGCAACATTTATGTAATTATTTCAAGTAACTGTATCGTCCTTGATAAGGAGACAAGATCTCGAAATCGATCGGAACAAATATCTTTTTAGATACAAGGGGAGTCCCCAGTGTTGAACCTATCTTTCTTAACAATGTACCGAAATCCCCTTAAGTCGGCGTGTCGTTCTATTAAAACATTTGATATTAACTTAAATCCTTTCTTTGCTATAAATGAGTCCGCCATATTAACTTATCCTTTCTTTGCTATAAATGAGTCCGTCATATTAACTTATCCTATTCTTATCTCTATAAATGAGTCCGCCATATTAACTTATCCTTTCTTTGCTATAAATGAGTCCGCCATATTAACTTATCCTTTCTTTGCTATAAATGAGTCCGCCATATTAACTTATCCTATTCTTATCTCTATAAATGAGTCCGCCATATTAACTTATCCTTTCTTTGCTATAAATGAGTCCGCCATATTAACTTATCCTATTCTTATCTCTATAAATGAGTCCGCCATATTAACTTATCCTTTCTTTGCTATAAATGAGTCCGCCATATTAACTTATCCTATTCTTATCTCTATAAATGAGTCCGCCATATTAACTTATCCTATTCTTATCTCTATAAATGAGTCCGCCATATTAACTTATCCTTTCTTTGCTATAAATGAGTCCGCCATATTAACTTATCCTTTCTTTGCTATAAATGAGTCCGCCATATTAACTTATCCTTTCTTTGCTATAAATGAGTCCGCCATATTAACTTATCCTTTCTTTGCTATAAATGAGTCCGCCATATTAACTTATCCTTTCTTTGCTATAAATGAGTCCGCCATATTAACTTATCCTATTCTTATCTCTATAAATGAGTCCGCCATATTAACTTATCCTATTCTTATCTCTATAAATGAGTCCGCCATATTAACTTATCCTTTCTTTGCTATAAATGAGTCCGCCATATTAACTTATCCTTTCTTTGCTATAAATGAGTCCGCCATATTAACTTATCCTTTCTTTGCTATAAATGAGTCCGCCATATTAACTTATCCTTTCTTTGCTATAAATGAGTCCGCCATATTAACTTATCCTTTCTTTGCTATAAATGAGTCCGCCATATTAACTTATCCTTTCTTTGCTATAAATGAGTCCGCCATATTAACTTATCCTATTCTTATCTCTATAAATAAGTCCGCCATATTAACTTATCCTTTCTTTGCTATAAATGAGTCCGCCATATTAACTTATCCTTTCGATCTTTATCCTTTCGTTCTCTATAAATGAGTCCGCCATATTAACTTATCCTTTCGTTCTCTATAAATGAGTCCGCCATATTAACTTATCCTTTCTTTGCTATAAATGAGTCCGCCATATTAACTTATCCTTTCTTTGCTATAAATGAGTCCGCCATATTAACTTATCCTTTCTTTGCTATAAATGAGTCCGCCATATTAACTTATCCTATTCTTATCTCTATAAATGAGTCCGCCATATTAACTTATCCTTTCTTTGCTATAAATGAGTCCGCCATATTAACTTATCCTTTCTTTGCTATAAATGAGTCCGCCATATTAACTTATCCTTTCTTTGCTATAAATGAGTCCGCCATATTAACTTATCCTTTCTTTGCTATAAATGAGTCCGCCATATTAACTTATCCTTTCTTTGCTATAAATGAGTCCACCATATTAACTTATCCTTTCGATCTTTATCCTTTCGTTCTCTATAAATGAGTCCGCCATATTAACTTATCCTTTCGTTCTCTATAAATGAGTCCGCCATATTAACTTATCCTTTCTTTGCTATAAATGAGTCCGCCATATTAACTTATCCTATTCTTATCTCTATAAATGAGTCCGCCATATTAACTTATCCTTTCTTTGCTATAAATGAGTCCGCCATATTAACTTAAATCCTTTCTTTGCTATAAATGAGTCCGCCATATTAACTTATCCTTTCTTTGCTATAAATGAGTCCGCCATATTAACTTATCCTATTCTTATCTCTATAAATGAGTCCGCCATATTAACTTATCCTTTCTTTGCTATAAATGAGTCCGCCATATTAACTTATCCTTTCTTTGCTATAAATGAGTCCGCCATATTAACTTATCCTATTCTTATCTCTATAAATGAGTCCGCCATATTAACTTATCCTTTCTTTGCTATAAATGAGTCCGCCATATTAACTTATCCTATTCTTATCTCTATAAATGAGTCCGCCATATTAACTTATCCTATTCTTATCTCTATAAATGAGTCCGCCATATTAACTTATCCTTTCTTTGCTATAAATGAGTCCGCCATATTAACTTATCCTTTCTTTGCTATAAATGAGTCCGCCATATTAACTTATCCTTTCTTTGCTATAAATGAGTCCGCCATATTAACTTATCCTTTCTTTGCTATAAATGAGTCCGCCATATTAACTTATCCTTTCTTTGCTATAAATGAGTCCGCCATATTAACTTATCCTATTCTTATCTCTATAAATGAGTCCGCCATATTAACTTATCCTATTCTTATCTCTATAAATGAGTCCGCCATATTAACTTATCCTTTCGTTCTCTATAAATGAGTCCGCCATATTAACTTATCCTTTCTTTGCTATAAATGAGTCCGCCATATTAACTTATCCTATTCTTATCTCTATAAATGAGTCCGCCATATTAACTTATCCTTTCGTTCTCTATAAATGAGTCCGCCATATTAACTTATCCTTTCTTTGCTATAAATGAGTCCGCCATATTAACTTATCCTATTCTTATCTCTATAAATGAGTCCGCCATATTAACTTATCCTTTCTTTGCTATAAATGAGTCCGCCATATTAACTTATCCTTTCTTTGCTATAAATGAGTCCGCCATATTAACTTATCCTTTCTTTGCTATAAATGAGTCCGTCATATTAACTTATCCTTTCTTTCCTATAAATGAGTCCGCCATATTAACTTATCCTTTCTTTGCTATAAATGAGTCCGCCATATTAACTTATCCTTTCGATCTTTATCCTTTCGTTCTCTATAAATGAGTCCGCCATATTAACTTATCCTTTCGTTCTCTATAAATGAGTCCGCCATATTAACTTATCCTTTCTTTGCTATAAATGAGTCCGCCATATTAACTTATCCTATTCTTATCTCTATAAATGAGTCCGCCATATTAACTTATCCTTTCTTTGCTATAAATGAGTCCGCCATATTAACTTATCCTATTCTTATCTCTATAAATGAGTCCGCCATATTAACTTATCCTTTCTTTGCTATAAATGAGTCCGCCATATTAACTTAAATCCTTTCTTTGCTATAAATGAGTCCGCCATATTAACTTATCCTTTCTTTGCTATAAATGAGTCCGCCATATTAACTTATCCTATTCTTATCTCTATAAATGAGTCCGCCATATTAACTTATCCTTTCTTTGCTATAAATGAGTCCGCCATATTAACTTATCCTTTCTTTGCTATAAATGAGTCCGCCATATTAACTTATCCTATTCTTATCTCTATAAATGAGTCCGCCATATTAACTTATCCTTTCTTTGCTATAAATGAGTCCGCCATATTAACTTATCCTATTCTTATCTCTATAAATGAGTCCGCCATATTAACTTATCCTATTCTTATCTCTATAAATGAGTCCGCCATATTAACTTATCCTTTCTTTGCTATAAATGAGTCCGCCATATTAACTTATCCTTTCTTTGCTATAAATGAGTCCGCCATATTAACTTATCCTTTCTTTGCTATAAATGAGTCCGCCATATTAACTTATCCTTTCTTTGCTATAAATGAGTCCGCCATATTAACTTATCCTTTCTTTGCTATAAATGAGTCCGCCATATTAACTTATCCTATTCTTATCTCTATAAATGAGTCCGCCATATTAACTTATCCTATTCTTATCTCTATAAATGAGTCCGCCATATTAACTTATCCTTTCGTTCTCTATAAATGAGTCCGCCATATTAACTTATCCTTTCTTTGCTATAAATGAGTCCGCCATATTAACTTATCCTTTCTTTGATATAAATGAGTCCGCCATATTAACTTATCCTTTCGATCTTTATCCTTTCGTTCTCTATAAATGAGTCCGCCATATTAACTTATCCTTTCTTTACTATAAATGAGTCCGCCATATTAACTTATCCTTTCTTTGCTATAAATGAGTCCGCCATATTAACTTATCCTTTCTTTGATATAAATGAGTCCGTCATATTAACTTATCCTTTCGATCTTTATCCTTTCGTTCTCTATAAATGAGTCCGCCATATTAACTTATCCTTTCTTCGCTATAAATGAGTCCGCCATATTAACTTATCCTTTCTTTGCTATAAATGAGTCCGCCATATTAACTTATCATTTCTTTGCTATAAATGAGTCCGCCATATTAACTTATCCTTTCTTTGCTATAAATGAGTCCGCCATATTAACTTATCCTTTCTTTGCTATAAATGAGTCCGACATATTAACTTATCCTTTCTTTGCTATAAATGAGTCCGCCATATTAACTTATCCTTTCTTTGCTATAAATGAGTCCGCCATATTAACTTATCCTATTCTTATCTATAAATGAGTCCGCCATATTAACTTATCCTTTCTTTGCTATAAATGAGTCCGCCATATTAACTTATCCTTTCTTTGCTATAAATGAGTCCGCCATATTAACTTATCCTTTCTTTGCTATAAATGAGTCCGCCATATTAACTTATCCTTTCTTTGCTATAAATGAGTCCGCCATATTAACTTATCCTTTCGTTCTCTATAAATGAGTCCGCCATATTAACTTATCCTTTCTTTGCTATAAATGAGTCCGCCATATTAACTTATCCTTTCTTTGCTATAAATGAGTCCGCCATATTAACTTATCCTTTCTTTGCTATAAATGAGTCCGCCATATTAACTTATCCTTTCTTTGCTATAAATGAGTCCGCCATATTAACTTATCCTTTCTTTGCTATAAATGAGTCCGCCATATTAACTTATCCTTTCTTTGCTATAAATGAGTCCGCCATATTAACTTATCCTTTCTTTGCTATAAATGAGTCCGCCATATTAACTTATCCTTTCTTTGCTATAAATGAGTCCGCCATATTAACTTATCCTTTCTTTGCTATAAATGAGTCCGCCATATTAACTTATCCTTTCGCTCTTTATCCTTTCGTTCTCTATAAATGAGTCCGCCATATTAACTTATCCTTTCTTTGCTATAAATGAGTCCGCCATATTAACTTATCATTTCTTTGCTATAAATGAGTCCGCCATATTAACTTATCCTTTCTTTGCTATAAATGAGTCCGCCATATTAACTTATCCTTTCTTTGCTATAAATGAGTCCGCCATATTAACTTATCCTTTCTTTGCTATAAATGAGTCCGCCATATTAACTTATCCTTTCTTTGCTATAAATGAGTCCGCCATATTAACTTATCCTTTCTTTGCTATAAATGAGTCCGCCATATTAACTTATCCTTTCGCTCTTTATCCTTTCGTTCTCTATAAATGAGTCCGCCATATTAACTTATCCTTTCTTTGCTATAAATGAGTCCGCCATATTAACTTATCATTTCTTTGCTATAAATGAGTCCGCCATATTAACTTATCCTTTCTTTGCTATAAATGAGTCCGCCATATTAACTTATCCTTTCTTTGCTATAAATGAGTCCGACATATTAACTTATCCTTTCTTTGCTATAAATGAGTCCGCCATATTAACTTATCCTTTCTTTGCTATAAATGAGTCCGCCATATTAACTTATCCTATTCTTATCTATAAATGAGTCCGCCATATTAACTTATCCTTTCTTTGCTATAAATGAGTCCGCCATATTAACTTATCCTTTCTTTGCTATAAATGAGTCCGCCATATTAACTTATCCTTTCTTTGCTATAAATGAGTCCGCCATATTAACTTATCCTTTCGCCCTTTATCCTTTCGTTCTCTATAAATGAGTCCGCCATATTAACTTATCCTTTCTTTGCTATAAATGAGTCCGCCATATTAACTTATCCTTTCTTTGCTATAAATGAGTCCGCCATATTAACTTATCCTTTCTTTGCTATAAATGAGTCCGCCATATTAACTTATCCTTTCTTTGCTATAAATGAGTCCGCCATATTAACTTATCCTTTCTTTGCTATAAATGAGTCCGCCATATTAACTTATCCTTTCTTTGCTATAAATGAGTCCGCCATATTAACTTATCCTTTCGCCCTTTATCCTTTCGTTCTCTATAAATGAGTCCGCCATATTAACTTATCCTTTCTTTGCTATAAATGAGTCCGCCATATTAACTTATCCTTTCTTTGCTATAAATGAGTCCGCCATATTAACTTATCCTTTCTTTGCTATAAATGAGTCCGCCATATTAACTTATCCTTTCTTTGCTATAAATGAGTCCGCCATATTAACTTATCCTTTCTTTGCTATAAATGAGTCCGCCATATTAACTTATCCTTTCGATCTTTATCCTTTCGTTCTCTATAAATGAGTCCGCCATATTAACTTATCCTTTCTTTGCTATAAATGAGTCCGCCATATTAACTTATCCTTTCTTTGCTATAAATGAGTCCGCCATATTAACTTATCCTTTCGCCCTTTATCCTTTCGTTCTCTATAAATGAGTCCGCCATATTAACTTATCCTTTCGTTCTCTATAAATGAGTCCGCCATATTAACTTATCCTTTCTTTGCTATAAATGAGTCCGCCATATTAACTTATCCTTTCTTTGCTATAAATGAGTCCGCCATATTAACTTATCCTTTCGTTCTCTATAAATGAGTCCGCCATATTAACTTATCCTTTCTTTGCTATAAATGAGTCCGCCATATTAACTTATCCTTTCTTTGCTATAAATGAGTCCGCCATATTAACTTATCCTTTCTTTGCTATAAATGAGTCCGCCATATTAACTTATCCTTTCGTTCTCTATAAATGAGTCCGCCATATTAACTTATCCTTTCTTTGCTATAAATGAGTCCGCCATATTAACTTATCCTTTCGCCCTTTATCCTTTCGTTCTCTATAAATGAGTCCGCCATATTAACTTATCCTTTCTTTACTATAAATGAGTCCGCCATATTAACTTATCCTTTCTTTGCTATAAATGAGTCCGCCATATTAACTTATCCTTTCTTTGCTATAAATGAGTCCGCCATATTAACTTATCCTTTCTTTGCTATAAATGAGTCCGCCATATTAACTTATCCTTTCTTTGCTATAAATGAGTCCGCCATATTAACTTATCCTTTCTTTGCTATAAATGAGTCCGCCATATTAACTTATCCTTTCTTTGCTATAAATGAGTCCGCCATATTAACTTATCCTTTCGTTCTCTATAAATGAGTCCGCCATATTAACTTATCCTTTCTTTGCTATAAATGAGTCCGCCATATTAACTTATCCTTTCTTTGCTATAAATGAGTCCGCCATATTAACTTATCCTTTCTTTGCTATAAATGAGTCCGCCATATTAACTTATCCTTTCTTTGCTATAAATGAGTCCGCCATATTAACTTATCCTTTCTTTGCTATAAATGAGTCCGCCATATTAACTTATCCTTTCTTTGCTATAAATGAGTCCGCCATATTAACTTATCCTTTCTTTGCTATAAATGAGTCCGCCATATTAACTTATCCTTTCTTTGCTATAAATGAGTCCGCCATATTAACTTATCCTTTCTTTACTATAAATGAGTCCGCCATATTAACTTATCCTTTCTTTGCTATAAATGAGTCCGCCATATTAACTTATCCTTTCGTTCTCTATAAATGAGTCCGCCATATTAACTTATCCTTTCTTTGCTATAAATGAGTCCGCCATATTAACTTATCCTTTCTTTGCTATAAATGAGTCCGCCATATTAACTTATCCTTTCTTTGCTATAAATGAGTCCGCCATATTAACTTATCCTTTCTTTGCTATAAATGAGTCCGCCATATTAACTTATCCTTTCTTTGCTATAAATGAGTCCGCCATATTAACTTATCCTTTCTTTGCTATAAATGAGTCCGCCATATTAACTTATCCTTTCGTTCTCTATAAATGAGTCCGCCATATTAACTTATCCTTTCGTTCTCTATAAATGAGTCCGCCATATTAACTTATCCTTTCTTTGCTATAAATGAGTCCGCCATATTAACTTATCCTTTCTTTGCTATAAATGAGTCCGCCATATTAACTTATCCTTTCGTTCTCTATAAATGAGTCCGCCATATTAACTTATCCTTTCTTTGCTATAAATGAGTCCGCCATATTAACTTATCCTTTCTTTGCTATAAATGAGTCCGTCATATTAACTTATCCTTTCGTTCTCTATAAATGAGTCCGCCATATTAACTTATCCTTTCTTTGCTATAAATGAGTCCGCCATATTAACTTATCCTTTCGTTCTCTATAAATGAGTCCGCCATATTAACTTATCCTTTCTTTGCTATAAATGAGTCCGCCATATTAACTTATCCTTTCGCCCTTTATCCTTTCGTTCTCTATAAATGAGTCCGCCATATTAACTTATCCTTTCTTTGCTATAAATGAGTCCGCCATATTAACTTATCCTTTCGTTCTCTATAAATGAGTCCGCCATATTAACTTATCCTTTCGTTCTCTATAAATGAGTCCGCCATATTAACTTATCCTTTCTTTGCTATAAATGAGTCCGCCATATTAACTTATCCTTTCTTTGCTATAAATGAGTCCGCCATATTAACTTATCCTTTCGTTCTCTATAAATGAGTCCGCCATATTAACTTATCCTTTCTTTGCTATAAATGAGTCCGCCATATTAACTTATCCTTTCTTTGCTATAAATGAGTCCGCCATATTAACTTATCCTTTCGCCCTTTATCCTTTCGTTCTCTATAAATGAGTCCGCCATATTAACTTATCCTTTCTTTGCTATAAATGAGTCCGCCATATTAACTTATCCTTTCTTTGCTATAAATGAGTCCGCCATATTAACTTATCCTTTCGCCCTTTATCCTTTCGTTCTCTATAAATGAGTCCGCCATATTAACTTATCCTTTCTTTGCTATAAATGAGTCCGCCATATTAACTTATCCTTTCTTTGCTATAAATGAGTCCGCCGTATTAACTTATCCTTTCGATCTTTATCCTTTCGCCCTTTATCCTTTCGTTCTCTATAAATGAGTCCGCCATATTAACTTATCCTTTCGCCCTTTATCCTTTCGTTCTCTATAAATGAGTCCGCCATATTAACTTATCCTTTCTTTGCTATAAATGAGTCCGCCATATTAACTTATCCTTTCTTTGCTATAAATGAGTCCGCCGTATTAACTTATCCTTTCGATCTTTATCCTTTCGTTCTCTATAAATGAGTCCGCCATATTAACTTATCCTTTCGCCCTTTATCCTTTCGTTCTCTATAAATGAGTCCGCCATATTAACTTATCCTTTCTTTGCTATAAATGAGTCCGCCGTATTAACTTATCCTTTCGATCTTTATCCTTTCGTTCTCTATAAATGAGTCCGCCATATTAACTTATCCTTTCGATCTTCCTCCTTTCGTTCTCTATAAATGAGTCCGCCATATTAACTTATCCTTTCGTTCTCTATAAATGAGTCCGTCATATTAACTTATCCTTTCTTTGCTATAAATGAGTCCGCCATATTAACTTATCCTTTCGATCTTCCTCCTTTCGTTCTCTATAAATGAGTCCGCCATATTAACTTATCCTTTCTTTGCTATAAATGAGTCCGCCATATTAACTTATCCTTTCGATCTTCCTCCTTTCCTTCTCTATAAATGAGTCCGCCATATTAACTTATCCTTTCGATCTTCCTCCTTTCGTTCTCTATAAATGAGTCCGCCATATTAACTTATCCTTTCGTTCTCTATAAATGAGTCCGCCATATTAACTTATCCTTTCGCCCTTTATCCTTTCGTTCTCTATAAATGAGTCCGCCATATTAACTTATCCTTTCTTTGCTATAAATGAGTCCGCCATATTAACTTATCCTTTCTTTGCTATAAATGAGTCCGCCATATTAACTTATCCTTTCGCCCTTTATCCTTTCGTTCTCTATAAATGAGTCCGCCATATTAACTTATCCTTTCTTTGCTATAAATGAGTCCGCCATATTAACTTATCCTTTCTTTGCTATAAATGAGTCCGCCATATTAACTTATCCTTTCGCCCTTTATCCTTTCGTTCTCTATAAATGAGTCCGCCATATTAACTTATCCTTTCTTTGCTATAAATGAGTCCGCCATATTAACTTATCCTTTCTTTGCTATAAATGAGTCCGCCGTATTAACTTATCCTTTCGATCTTTATCCTTTCGCCCTTTATCCTTTCGTTCTCTATAAATGAGTCCGCCATATTAACTTATCCTTTCGCCCTTTATCCTTTCGTTCTCTATAAATGAGTCCGCCATATTAACTTATCCTTTCTTTGCTATAAATGAGTCCGCCGTATTAACTTATCCTTTCGCCCTTTATCCTTTCGTTCTCTATAAATGAGTCCGCCATATTAACTTATCCTTTCGCCCTTTATCCTTTCGTTCTCTATAAATGAGTCCGCCATATTAACTTATCCTTTCTTTGCTATAAATGAGTCCGCCGTATTAACTTATCCTTTCGCCCTTTATCCTTTCGTTCTCTATAAATGAGTCCGCCGTATTAACTTATCCTTTCGCCCTTTATCCTTTCGTTCTCTATAAATGAGTCCGGCATATTAACTTATCCTTTCTTTGCTATAAATGAGTCCGCCATATTAACTTATCCTTTCTTTGCTATAAATGAGTCCGCCATATTAACTTATCCTTTCTTTGCTATAAATGAGTCCGCCATATTAACTTATCCTTTCGTTCTCTATAAATGAGTCCGCCATATTAACTTATCCTTTCGTTCTCTATAAATGAGTCCGCCATATTAACTTATCCTTTCGTTCTCTATAAATGAGTCCGCCATATTAACTTATCCTTTCGTTCTCTATAAATGAGTCCGCCATATTAACTTATCCTTTCGCCCTTTATCCTTTCGTTCTCTATAAATGAGTCCGCCATATTAACTTATCCTTTCTTTGCTATAAATGAGTCCGCCATATTAACTTATCCTTTCTTTGCTATAAATGAGTCCGCCATATTAACTTATCCTTTCTTTGCTATAAATGAGTCCGCCATATTAACTTATCCTTTCTTTGCTATAAATGAGTCCGCCATATTAACTTATCCTTTCTTTGCTATAAATGAGTCCGCCATATTAACTTATCCTTTCGTTCTCTATAAATGAGTCCGCCATATTAACTTATCCTTTCTTTGCTATAAATGAGTCCGCCATATTAACTTATCCTTTCTTTGCTATAAATGAGTCCGCCATATTAACTTATCCTTTCTTTGCTATAAATGAGTCCGCCATATTAACTTATCATTTCTTTGCTATAAATGAGTCCGCCATATTAACTTATCCTTTCTTTGCTATAAATGAGTCCGCCATATTAACTTATCCTTTCTTTGCTATAAATGAGTCCGCCATATTAACTTATCCTTTCCTTCTCTATAAATGAGTCCGCCATATTAACTTATACTTTCTTTGCTATAAATGAGTCCGCCATATTAACTTATCCTTTCTTTGCTATAAATGAGTCCGCCATATTAACTTATCCTTTCCTTCTCTATAAATGAGTCCGCCATATTAACTTATCCTTTCGATCTTCCTCCTTTCGTTCTCTATAAATGAGTCCGCCATATTAACTTATCCTTTCGATCTTCCTCCTTTCGTTCTCTATAAATGAGTCCGCCATATTAACTTATCCTTTCGATCTTCCTCCTTTCGTTCTCTATAAATGAGTCCGCCATATTAACTTATCCTTTCGATCTTCCTCCTTTCGTTCTCTATAAATGAGTCCGCCATATTAACTTATCCTTTCGATCTTCCTCCTTTCGTTCTCTATAAATGAGTCCGCCATATTAACTTATCCTTTCGATCTTCCTCCTTTCGTTCTCTATAAATGAGTCCGCCATATTAACTTATCCTTTCGATCTTCCTCCTTTCGTTCTCTATAAATGAGTCCGCCATATTAACTTATCCTTTCGATCTTCCTCCTTTCGTTCTCTATAAATGAGTCCGCCATATTAACTTATCCTTTCGATCTTCCTCCTTTCCTTCTCTATAAATGAGTCCGCCATATTAACTTATCCTTTCGATCTTCCTCCTTTCGTTCTCTATAAATGAGTCCGCCATATTAACTTATCCTTTCGATCTTCCTCCTTTCGTTCTCTATAAATGAGTCCGCCATATTAACTTATCCTTTCGATCTTCCTCCTTTCGTTCTCTATAAATGAGTCCGCCATATTAACTTATCCTTTCGATCTTCCTCCTTTCGTTCTCTATAAATGAGTCCGCCATATTAACTTATCCTTTCGATCTTCCTCCTTTCGTTCTCTATAAATGAGTCCGCCATATTAACTTATCCTTTCGATCTTCCTCCTTTCGTTCTCTATAAATGAGTCCGCCATATTAACTTATCCTTTCGATCTTCCTCCTTTCGTTCTCTATAAATGAGTCCGCCATATTAACTTATCCTTTCGATCTTCCTCCTTTCCTTCTCTATAAATGAGTCCGCCATATTAACTTATCCTTTCGATCTTCCTCCTTTCGTTCTCTATAAATGAGTCCGCCATATTAACTTATCCTTTCGATCTTCCTCCTTTCGTTCTCTATAAATGAGTCCGCCATATTAACTTATCCTTTCGATCTTCCTCCTTTCGTTCTCTATAAATGAGTCCGCCATATTAACTTATCCTTTCGATCTTCCTCCTTTCGTTCTCTATAAATGAGTCCGCCATATTAACTTATCCTTTCGATCTTCCTCCTTTCCTTCTCTATAAATGAGTCCGCCATATTAACTTATCCTTTCGATCTTCCTCCTTTCGTTCTCTATAAATGAGTCCGCCATATTAACTTATCCTTTCGATCTTCCTCCTTTCGTTCTCTATAAATGAGTCCGCCATATTAACTTATCCTTTCGATCTTCCTCCTTTCGTTCTCTATAAATGAGTCCGCCATATTAACTTATCCTTTCGATCTTCCTCCTTTCGTTCTCTATAAATGAGTCCGCCATATTAACTTATCCTTTTGATCTTCCTCCTTTCGTTCTCTATAAATGAGTCCGCCATATTAACTTATCCTTTCGATCTTCCTCCTTTCGTTCTCTATAAATGAGTCCGCCATATTAACTTATCCTTTCGATCTTCCTCCTTTCGTTCTCTATAAATGAGTCCGCCATATTAACTTATCCTTTCGATCTTCCTCCTTTCGTTCTCTATAAATGAGTCCGCCATATTAACTTATCCTTTCGATCTTCCTCCTTTCGTTCTCTATAAATGAGTCCGCCATATTAACTTATCCTTTCGATCTTCCTCCTTTCCTTCTCTATAAATGAGTCCGCCATATTAACTTATCCTTTCGATCTTCCTCCTTTCGTTCTCTATAAATGAGTCCGCCATATTAACTTATCCTTTCGATCTTCCTCCTTTCGTTCTCTATAAATGAGTCCGCCATATTAACTTATCCTTTCGATCTTCCTCCTTTCGTTCTCTATAAATGAGTCCGCCATATTAACTTATCCTTTCGATCTTCCTCCTTTCGTTCTCTATAAATGAGTCCGCCATATTAACTTATCCTTTCGATCTTCCTCCTTTCGTTCTCTATAAATGAGTCCGCCATATTAACTTATCCTTTCGATCTTCCTCCTTTCGTTCTCTATAAATGAGTCCGCCATATTAACTTATCCTTTCGATCTTCCTCCTTTCGTTCTCTATAAATGAGTCCGCCATATTAACTTATCCTTTCGATCTTCCTCCTTTCGTTCTCTATAAATGAGTCCGCCATATTAACTTATCCTTTCGATCTTCCTCCTTTCGTTCTCTATAAATGAGTCCGCCATATTAACTTATCCTTTCGATCTTCCTCCTTTCGTTCTCTATAAATGAGTCCGCCATATTAACTTATCCTTTCGATCTTCCTCCTTTCGTTCTCTATAAATGAGTCCGCCATATTAACTTATCCTTTCGATCTTCCTCCTTTCGTTCTCTATAAATGAGTCCGCCATATTAACTTATCCTTTCGATCTTCCTCCTTTCGTTCTCTATAAATGAGTCCGCCATATTAACTTATCCTTTCGATCTTCCTCCTTTCGTTCTCTATAAATGAGTCCGCCATATTAACTTATCCTTTCGATCTTCCTCCTTTCGTTCTCTATAAATGAGTCCGCCATATTAACTTATCCTTTCGATCTTCCTCCTTTCGTTCTCTATAAATGAGTCCGCCATATTAACTTATCCTTTCGATCTTCCTCCTTTCGTTCTCTATAAATGAGTCCGCCATATTAACTTATCCTTTCGATCTTCCTCCTTTCGTTCTCTATAAATGAGTCCGCCATATTAACTTATCCTTTCGATCTTCCTCCTTTCGTTCTCTATAAATGAGTCCGCCATATTAACTTATCCTTTCGATCTTCCTCCTTTCGTTCTCTATAAATGAGTCCGCCATATTAACTTATCCTTTCGATCTTCCTCCTTTCGTTCTCTATAAATGAGTCCGCCATATTAACTTATCCTTTCGATCTTCCTCCTTTCGTTCTCTATAAATGAGTCCGCCATATTAACTTATCCTTTCGATCTTCCTCCTTTCGTTCTCTATAAATGAGTCCGCCATATTAACTTATCCTTTCGATCTTCCTCCTTTCCTTCTCTATAAATGAGTCCGCCATATTAACTTATCCTTTCGATCTTCCTCCTTTCGTTCTCTATAAATGAGTCCGCCATATTAACTTATCCTTTCGATCTTCCTCCTTTCCTTCTCTATAAATGAGTCCGCCATATTAACTTATCCTTTCGATCTTCCTCCTTTCGTTCTCTATAAATGAGTCCGCCATATTAACTTATCCTTTCGATCTTCCTCCTTTCGTTCTCTATAAATGAGTCCGCCATATTAACTTATCCTTTCGATCTTCCTCCTTTCGTTCTCTATAAATGAGTCCGCCATATTAACTTATCCTTTCCTTCTCTATAAATGAGTCCGCCATATTAACTTATACTTTCTTTGCTATAAATGAGTCCGCCATATTAACTTATCCTTTCCTTCTCTATAAATGAGTCCGCCATATTAACTTATACTTTCTTTGCTATAAATGAGTCCGCCATATTAACTTATCCTTTCCTTCTCTATAAATGAGTCCGCCATATTAACTTATACTTTCTTTGCTATAAATGAGTCCGCCATATTAACTTATCCTTTCTTTGCTATAAATGAGTCCGCCATATTAACTTATCCTTTCCTTCTCTATAAATGAGTCCGCCATATTAACTTATCCTTTCGATCTTCCTCCTTTCGTTCTCTATAAATGAGTCCGCCATATTAACTTATCCTTTCGATCTTCCTCCTTTCGTTCTCTATAAATGAGTCCGCCATATTAACTTATCCTTTCGATCTTCCTCCTTTCGTTCTCTATAAATGAGTCCGCCATATTAACTTATCCTTTCGATCTTCCTCCTTTCGTTCTCTATAAATGAGTCCGCCATATTAACTTATCCTTTCGATCTTCCTCCTTTCGTTCTCTATAAATGAGTCCGCCATATTAACTTATCCTTTCGTTCTCTATAAATGAGTCCGCCATATTAACTTATCCTTTCGATCTTCCTCCTTTCGTTCTCTATAAATGAGTCCGCCATATTAACTTATCCTTTCGATCTTCCTCCTTTCGTTCTCTATAAATGAGTCCGCCATATTAACTTATCCTTTCGATCTTCCTCCTTTCGTTCTCTATAAATGAGTCCGCCATATTAACTTATCCTTTCGATCTTCCTCCTTTCGTTCTCTATAAATGAGTCCGCCATATTAACTTATCCTTTCGATCTTCCTCCTTTCCTTCTCTATAAATGAGTCCGCCATATTAACTTATCCTTTCGATCTTCCTCCTTTCGTTCTCTATAAATGAGTCCGCCATATTAACTTATCCTTTCGATCTTCCTCCTTTCGTTCTCTATAAATGAGTCCGCCATATTAACTTATACTTTCGATCTTCCTCCTTTCGTTCTCTATAAATGAGTCCGCCATATTAACTTATCCTTTCGATCTTCCTCCTTTCGTTCTCTATAAATGAGTCCGCCATATTAACTTATCCTTTCTTTGCTATAAATGAGTCCGCCATATTAACTTATCCTTTCCTTCTCTATAAATGAGTCCGCCATATTAACTTATACTTTCTTTGCTATAAATGAGTCCGCCATATTAACTTATCCTTTCTTTGCTATAAATGAGTCCGCCATATTAACTTATCCTTTCCTTCTCTATAAATGAGTCCGCCATATTAACTTATCCTTTCGATCTTCCTCCTTTCGTTCTCTATAAATGAGTCCGCCATATTAACTTATCCTTTCGATCTTCCTCCTTTCGTTCTCTATAAATGAGTCCGCCATATTAACTTATCCTTTCGATCTTCCTCCTTTCGTTCTCTATAAATGAGTCCGCCATATTAACTTATCCTTTCGATCTTCCTCCTTTCGTTCTCTATAAATGAGTCCGCCATATTAACTTATCCTTTCGATCTTCCTCCTTTCGTTCTCTATAAATGAGTCCGCCATATTAACTTATCCTTTCGATCTTCCTCCTTTCGTTCTCTATAAATGAGTCCGCCATATTAACTTATCCTTTCGATCTTCCTCCTTTCGTTCTCTATAAATGAGTCCGCCATATTAACTTATCCTTTCGATCTTCCTCCTTTCGTTCTCTATAAATGAGTCCGCCATATTAACTTATCCTTTCGATCTTCCTCCTTTCGTTCTCTATAAATGAGTCCGCCATATTAACTTATCCTTTCGATCTTCCTCCTTTCGTTCTCTATAAATGAGTCCGCCATATTAACTTATCCTTTCGATCTTCCTCCTTTCGTTCTCTATAAATGAGTCCGCCATATTAACTTATCCTTTCCTTCTCTATAAATGAGTCCGCCATATTAACTTATACTTTCTTTGCTATAAATGAGTCCGCCATATTAACTTATCCTTTCCTTCTCTATAAATGAGTCCGCCATATTAACTTATACTTTCTTTGCTATAAATGAGTCCGCCATATTAACTTATCCTTTCCTTCTCTATAAATGAGTCCGCCATATTAACTTATACTTTCTTTGCTATAAATGAGTCCGCCATATTAACTTATCCTTTCTTTGCTATAAATGAGTCCGCCATATTAACTTATCCTTTCCTTCTCTATAAATGAGTCCGCCATATTAACTTATCCTTTCGATCTTCCTCCTTTCGTTCTCTATAAATGAGTCCGCCATATTAACTTATCCTTTCGATCTTCCTCCTTTCGTTCTCTATAAATGAGTCCGCCATATTAACTTATCCTTTCGATCTTCCTCCTTTCGTTCTCTATAAATGAGTCCGCCATATTAACTTATCCTTTCGATCTTCCTCCTTTCGTTCTCTATAAATGAGTCTGCCATATTAACTTATCCTTTCGATCTTCCTCCTTTCCTTCTCTATAAATGAGTCCGCCATATTAACTTATCCTTTCGATCTTCCTCCTTTCGTTCTCTATAAATGAGTCCGCCATATTAACTTATCCTTTCGATCTTCCTCCTTTCGTTCTCTATAAATGAGTCCGCCATATTAACTTATACTTTCGATCTTCCTCCTTTCGTTCTCTATAAATGAGTCCGCCATATTAACTTATCCTTTCGTTCTCTATAAATGAGTCCGCCATATTAACTTATCCTTTCTTTGCTATAAATGAGTCCGCCATATTAACTTATCCTTTCTTTGCTATAAATGAGTCCGCCATATTAACTTATCCTTTCTTTGCTATAAATGAGTCCGCCATATTAACTTATCCTTTCTTTGCTATAAATGAGTCCGCCATATTAACTTATCCTTTCGATCTTCCTCCTTTCGTTCTCTATAAATGAGTCCGCCATATTAACTTATCCTTTCGATCTTCCTCCTTTCGTTCTCTATAAATGAGTCCGCCATATTAACTTATACTTTCGATCTTCCTCCTTTCGTTCTCTATAAATGAGTCCGCCATATTAACTTATCCTTTCGTTCTCTATAAATGAGTCCGCCATATTAACTTATCCTTTCTTTGCTATAAATGAGTCCGCCATATTAACTTATCCTTTCTTTGCTATAAATGAGTCCGCCATATTAACTTATCCTTTCGATCTTCCTCCTTTCGTTCTCTATAAATGAGTCCGCCATATTAACTTATCCTTTCGATCTTCCTCCTTTCGTTCTCTATAAATGAGTCCGCCATATTAACTTATACTTTCGATCTTCCTCCTTTCGTTCTCTATAAATGAGTCCGCCATATTAACTTATCCTTTCTTTGCTATAAATGAGTCCGCCATATTAACTTATCCTTTCGATCTTCCTCCTTTCGTTCTCTATAAATGAGTCCGCCATATTAACTTATACTTTCTTTGCTATAAATGAGTCCGCCATATTAACTTATCCTTTCGATCTTCCTCCTTTCGTTCTCTATAAATGAGTCCGCCATATTAACTTATACTTTCGATCTTCCTCCTTTCGTTCTCTATAAATGAGTCCGCCATATTAACTTATCCTTTCTTTGCTATAAATGAGTCCGCCATATTAACTTATCCTTTCTTTGCTATAAATGAGTCCGCCATATTAACTTATCCTTTCTTTGCTATAAATGAGTCCGCCATATTAACTTATCCTTTCGATCTTCCTCCTTTCGTTCTCTATAAATGAGTCCGCCATATTAACTTATCCTTTCGATCTTCCTCCTTTCGTTCTCTATAAATGAGTCCGCCATATTAACTTATCCTTTCGATCTTCCTCCTTTCGTTCTCTATAAATGAGTCCGCCATATTAATTCCTCCTTTCGTTCTCTATAAATGAGTCCGCCATATTAACTTATCCTTTCGATCTTCCTCCTTTCGTTCTCTATAAATGAGTCCGCCATATTAACTTATCCTTTCGATCTTCCTCCTTTCGTTCTCTATAAATGAGTCCGCCATATTAACTTATCCTTTCTTTGCTATAAATGAGTCCGCCATATTAACTTATCCTTTCTTTGCTATAAATGAGTCCGCCATATTAACTTATCCTTTCTTTGCTATAAATGAGTCCGCCATATTAACTTATCCTTTCTTTGCTATAAATGAGTCCGCCATATTAACTTATCCTTTCGATCTTCCTCCTTTCGTTCTCTATAAATAAGTCCGCCATATTAACTTATACTTTCGATCTTCCTCCTTTCGTTCTCTATAAATGAGTCCGCCATATTAACTTATCCTTTCGATCTTCCTCCTTTCGTTCTCTATAAATGAGTCCGCCATATTAACTTATCCTTTCGATCTTCCTCCTTTCGTTCTCTATAAATGAGTCCGCCATATTAACTTATCCTTTCGTTCTCTATAAATGAGTCCGCCATATTAACTTATCCTTTCTTTGCTATAAATGAGTCCGCCATATTAACTTATACTTTCGATCTTCCTCCTTTCGTTCTCTATAAATGAGTCCGCCATATTAACTTATCCTTTCGTTCTCTATAAATGAGTCCGCCATATTAACTTATCCTTTCTTTGCTATAAATGAGTCCGCCATATTAACTTATCCTTTCGTTCTCTATAAATGAGTCCGCCATATTAACTTATCCTTTCTTTGCTATAAATGAGTCCGCCATATTAACTTATCCTTTCTTTGCTATAAATGAGTCCGCCGTATTAACTTATCCTTTCGATCTTCCTCCTTTCGTTCTCTATAAATGAGTCCGCCATATTAACTTATCCTTTCTTTGCTATAAATGAGTCCGCCGTATTAACTTATCCTTTCGATCTTCCTCCTTTCGTTCTCTATAAATGAGTCCGCCATATTAACTTATCCTTTCTTTGCTATAAATGAGTCCGCCATATTAACTTATCCTTTCTTTGCTATAAATGAGTCCGCCATATTAACTTATCCTTTCTTTGCTATAAATGAGTCCGACATATTAACTTATCCTTTCGATCTTCCTCCTTTCGTTCTCTATAAATGAGTCCGCCATATTAACTTATCCTTTCGTTCTCTATAAATGAGTCCGCCATATTAACTTATCCTTTCTTTGCTATAAATGAGTCCGCCATATTAACTTATCCTTTCGTTCTCTATAAATGAGTCCGCCATATTAACTTATCCTTTCTTTGCTATAAATGAGTCCGCCATATTAACTTATCCTTTCTTTGCTATAAATGAGTCCGCCGTATTAACTTATCCTTTCGATCTTCCTCCTTTCGTTCTCTATAAATGAGTCCGCCATATTAACTTATCCTTTCTTTGCTATAAATGAGTCCGCCGTATTAACTTATCCTTTCGATCTTCCTCCTTTCGTTCTCTATAAATGAGTCCGCCATATTAACTTATCCTTTCTTTGCTATAAATGAGTCCGCCATATTAACTTATCCTTTCTTTGCTATAAATGAGTCCGCCGTATTAACTTATCCTTTCGATCTTCCTCCTTTCGTTCTCTATAAATGAGTCCGCCATATTAACTTATCCTTTCCTTCTCTATAAATGAGTCCGCCATATTAACTTATACTTTCTTTGCTATAAATGAGTCCGCCATATTAACTTATCCTTTCTTTGCTATAAATGAGTCCGCCATATTAACTTATCCTTTCCTTCTCTATAAATGAGTCCGCCATATTAACTTATACTTTCGATCTTCCTCCTTTCGTTCTCTATAAATGAGTCCGCCATATTAACTTATCCTTTCGTTCTCTATAAATGAGTCCGCCATATTAACTTATCCTTTCTTTGCTATAAATGAGTCCGCCATATTAACTTATCCTTTCTTTGCTATAAATGAGTCCGCCATATTAACTTATCCTTTCGATCTTCCTCCTTTCGTTCTCTATAAATGAGTCCGCCATATTAACTTATCCTTTCGATCTTCCTCCTTTCGTTCTCTATAAATGAGTCCGCCATATTAACTTATACTTTCGATCTTCCTCCTTTCGTTCTCTATAAATGAGTCCGACATATTAACTTATCCTTTCGATCTTCCTCCTTTCGTTCTCTATAAATGAGTCCGCCATATTAACTTATCCTTTCGTTCTCTATAAATGAGTCCGCCATATTAACTTATCCTTTCTTTGCTATAAATGAGTCCGCCATATTAACTTATCCTTTCGTTCTCTATAAATGAGTCCGCCATATTAACTTATCCTTTCTTTGCTATAAATGAGTCCGCCATATTAACTTATCCTTTCTTTGCTATAAATGAGTCCGCCGTATTAACTTATCCTTTCGATCTTCCTCCTTTCGTTCTCTATAAATGAGTCCGCCATATTAACTTATCCTTTCTTTGCTATAAATGAGTCCGCCATATTAACTTATCCTTTCTTTGCTATAAATGAGTCCGCCGTATTAACTTATCCTTTCTTTGCTATAAATGAGTCCGCCGTATTAACTTATCCTTTCGATCTTCCTCCTTTCGTTCTCTATAAATGAGTCCGCCATATTAACTTATCCTTTCTTTGCTATAAATGAGTCCGCCATATTAACTTATCCTTTCTTTGCTATAAATGAGTCCGCCGTATTAACTTATCCTTTCGATCTTCCTCCTTTCGTTCTCTATAAATGAGTCCGCCATATTAACTTATCCTTTCTTTGCTATAAATGAGTCCGCCATATTAACTTATCCTTTCTTTGCTATAAATGAGTCCGCCATATTAACTTATCCTTTCGATCTTCCTCCTTTCGTTCTCTATAAATGAGTCCGCCATATTAACTTATCCTTTCGATCTTCCTCCTTTCCTTCTCTATAAATGAGTCCGCCATATTAACTTATCCTTTCGATCTTCCTCCTTTCGTTCTCTATAAATGAGTCCGCCATATTAACTTATCCTTTCGATCTTCCTCCTTTCGTTCTCTATAAATGAGTCCGCCATATTAACTTATCCTTTCGTTCTCTATAAATGAGTCCGCCATATTAACTTATCCTTTCGTTCTCTATAAATGAGTCCGCCATATTAACTTATCCTTTCTTTGCTATAAATGAGTCCGCCATATTAACTTATCCTTTCGATCTTCCTCCTTTCCTTCTCTATAAATGAGTCCGCCATATTAACTTATACTTTCGATCTTCCTCCTTTCGTTCTCTATAAATGAGTCCGCCGTATTAACTTATCCTTTCGATCTTCCTCCTTTCGTTCTCTATAAATGAGTCCGCCATATTAACTTATCCTTTCGTTCTCTATAAATGAGTCCGCCATATTAACTTATCCTTTCTTTGCTATAAATGAGTCCGCCATATTAACTTATCCTTTCGTTCTCTATAAATGAGTCCGCCGTATTAACTTATCCTTTCGATCTTCCTCCTTTCGTTCTCTATAAATGAGTCCGCCATATTAACTTATCCTTTCGATCTTCCTCCTTTCGTTCTCTATAAATGAGTCCGGCATATTAACTTATCCTTTCTTTGCTATAAATGAGTCCGCCATATTAACTTATACTTTCGATCTTCCTCCTTTCGTTCTCTATAAATGAGTCCGCCATATTAACTTATCCTTTCGATCTTCCTCCTTTCGTTCTCTATAAATGAGTCCGCCATATTAACTTATCCTTTCGATCTTCCTCCTTTCGTTCTCTATAAATGAGTCCGCCATATTAATTCCTCCTTTCGTTCTCTATAAATGAGTCCGCCATATTAACTTATCCTTTCGATCTTCCTCCTTTCGTTCTCTATAAATGAGTCCGCCATATTAACTTATCCTTTCTTTGCTATAAATGAGTCCGCCATATTAACTTATCCTTTCGATCTTCCTCCTTTCGTTCTCTATAAATGAGTCCGCCATATTAACTTATCCTTTCGATCTTCCTCCTTTCGTTCTCTATAAATGAGTCCGCCATATTAACTTATCCTTTCGATCTTCCTCCTTTCGTTCTCTATAAATGAGTCCGCCATATTAACTTATCCTTTCGATCTTCCTCCTTTCGTTCTCTATAAATGAGTCCGCCATATTAACTTATCCTTTCGATCTTCCTCCTTTCGTTCTCTATAAATGAGTCCGCCATATTAACTTATCCTTTCGATCTTCCTCCTTTCGTTCTCTATAAATGAGTCCGCCATATTAACTTATCCTTTCGATCTTCCTCCTTTCCTTCTCTATAAATGAGTCCGCCATATTAACTTATCCTTTCGATCTTCCTCCTTTCCTTCTCTATAAATGAGTCCGCCATATTAACTTATCCTTTCTTTGCTATAAATGAGTCCGCCATATTAACTTATCCTTTCTTTGCTATAAATGAGTCCGCCATATTAACTTATCCTTTCTTTGCTATAAATGAGTCCGCCATATTAACTTATCCTTTCGTTCTCTATAAATGAGTCCGCCATATTAACTTATCCTTTCTTTGCTATAAATGAGTCCGCCATATTAACTTATCCTTTCTTTGCTATAAATGAGTCCGCCATATTAACTTATCCTTTCTTTGCTATAAATGAGTCCGCCATATTAACTTATCATTTCTTTGCTATAAATGAGTCCGCCATATTAACTTATCCTTTCTTTGCTATAAATGAGTCCGCCATATTAACTTATCCTTTCTTTGCTATAAATGAGTCCGCCATATTAACTTATCCTTTCCTTCTCTATAAATGAGTCCGCCATATTAACTTATACTTTCTTTGCTATAAATGAGTCCGCCATATTAACTTATCCTTTCTTTGCTATAAATGAGTCCGCCATATTAACTTATCCTTTCCTTCTCTATAAATGAGTCCGCCATATTAACTTATACTTTCGATCTTCCTCCTTTCGTTCTCTATAAATGAGTCCGCCATATTAACTTATCCTTTCGTTCTCTATAAATGAGTCCGCCATATTAACTTATCCTTTCTTTGCTATAAATGAGTCCGCCATATTAACTTATCCTTTCGTTCTCTATAAATGAGTCCGCCGTATTAACTTATCCTTTCGATCTTCCTCCTTTCGTTCTCTATAAATGAGTCCGCCATATTAACTTATCCTTTCGTTCTCTATAAATGAGTCCGCCATATTAACTTATCCTTTCTTTGCTATAAATGAGTCCGCCATATTAACTTATCCTTTCGTTCTCTATAAATGAGTCCGCCGTATTAACTTATCCTTTCGATCTTCCTCCTTTCGTTCTCTATAAATGAGTCCGCCATATTAACTTATCCTTTCGATCTTCCTCCTTTCGTTCTCTATAAATGAGTCCGCCATATTAACTTATCCTTTCGATCTTCCTCCTTTCGTTCTCTATAAATGAGTCCGCCATATTAACTTATCCTTTCGATCTTCCTCCTTTCGTTCTCTATAAATGAGTCCGCCATATTAACTTATCCTTTCGATCTTCCTCCTTTCGTTCTCTATAAATGAGTCCGCCATATTAACTTATCCTTTCGATCTTCCTCCTTTCGTTCTCTATAAATGAGTCCGCCATATTAACTTATCCTTTCGATCTTCCTCCTTTCCTTCTCTATAAATGAGTCCGCCATATTAACTTATCCTTTCGATCTTCCTCCTTTCGTTCTCTATAAATGAGTCCGCCATATTAACTTATCCTTTCGATCTTCCTCCTTTCGTTCTCTATAAATGAGTCCGCCATATTAACTTATCCTTTCGATCTTCCTCCTTTCGTTCTCTATAAATGAGTCCGCCATATTAACTTATCCTTTCGATCTTCCTCCTTTCGTTCTCTATAAATGAGTCCGCCATATTAATTCCTCCTTTCGTTCTCTATAAATGAGTCCGCCATATTAACTTATCCTTTCTTTGCTATAAATGAGTCCGCCATATTAACTTATCCTTTCGTTCTCTATAAATGAGTCCGCCGTATTAACTTATCCTTTCGATCTTCCTCCTTTCGTTCTCTATAAATGAGTCCGCCATATTAACTTATCCTTTCGATCTTCCTCCTTTCGTTCTCTATAAATGAGTCCGCCATATTAACTTATCCTTTCGATCTTCCTCCTTTCCTTCTCTATAAATGAGTCCGCCATATTAACTTATCCTTTCGATCTTCCTCCTTTCCTTCTCTATAAATGAGTCCGACATATTAACTTATCCTTTCGATCTTCCTCCTTTCGTTCTCTATAAATGAGTCCGCCATATTAACTTATCCTTTCGATCTTCCTCCTTTCGTTCTCTATAAATGAGTCCGCCATATTAACTTATCCTTTCTTTGCTATAAATGAGTCCGCCATATTAACTTATCCTTTCCTTCTCTATAAATGAGTCCGCCATATTAACTTATCCTTTCTTTGCTATAAATGAGTCCGCCATATTAACTTATACTTTCGATCTTCCTCCTTTCGTTCTCTATAAATGAGTCCGCCATATTAACTTATCCTTTCGATCTTCCTCCTTTCGTTCTCTATAAATGAGTCCGCCATATTAACTTATCCTTTCGATCTTCCTCCTTTCGTTCTCTATAAATGAGTCCGCCATATTAACTTATCCTTTCGTTCTCTATAAATGAGTCCGCCATATTAACTTATCCTTTCTTTGCTATAAATGAGTCCGCCATATTAACTTATCCTTTCTTTGCTATAAATGAGTCCGCCATATTAACTTATACTTTCGATCTTCCTCCTTTCGTTCTCTATAAATGAGTCCGCCATATTAACTTATCCTTTCGATCTTCCTCCTTTCGTTCTCTATAAATGAGTCCGCCATATTAACTTATCCTTTCGATCTTCCTCCTTTCGTTCTCTATAAATGAGTCCGCCATATTAACTTATCCTTTCGATCTTCCTCCTTTCGTTCTCTATAAATGAGTCCGCCATATTAACTTATCCTTTCGATCTTCCTCCTTTCGTTCTCTATAAATGAGTCCGCCATATTAACTTATCCTTTCGTTCTCTATAAATGAGTCCGCCATATTAACTTATCCTTTCGATCTTCCTCCTTTCGTTCTCTATAAATGAGTCCGCCATATTAACTTATCCTTTCGTTCTCTATAAATGAGTCCGCCATATTAACTTATCCTTTCTTTGCTATAAATGAGTCCGCCATATTAACTTATCCTTTCTTTGCTATAAATGAGTCCGCCATATTAACTTATACTTTCGATCTTCCTCCTTTCGTTCTCTATAAATGAGTCCGCCATATTAACTTATCCTTTCGATCTTCCTCCTTTCGTTCTCTATAAATGAGTCCGCCATATTAACTTATCCTTTCGTTCTCTATAAATGAGTCCGCCATATTAACTTATCCTTTCGATCTTCCTCCTTTCGTTCTCTATAAATGAGTCCGCCATATTAACTTATCCTTTCGTTCTCTATAAATGAGTCCGCCATATTAACTTATCCTTTCGATCTTCCTCCTTTCGTTCTCTATAAATGAGTCCGCCATATTAACTTATCCTTTCGATCTTCCTCCTTTCGTTCTCTATAAATGAGTCCGCCATATTAACTTATCCTTTCGTTCTCTATAAATGAGTCCGCCATATTAACTTATCCTTTCGATCTTCCTCCTTTCGTTCTCTATAAATGAGTCCGCCATATTAACTTATCCTTTCTTTGCTATAAATGAGTCCGCCATATTAACTTATCCTTTCCTTCTCTATAAATGAGTCCGCCATATTAACTTATCCTTTCGATCTTCCTCCTTTCGTTCTCTATAAATGAGTCCGCCATATTAACTTATCCTTTCGATCTTCCTCCTTTCGTTCTCTATAAATGAGTCCGCCATATTAACTTATCCTTTCGATCTTCCTCCTTTCGTTCTCTATAAATGAGTCCGCCATATTAACTTATCCTTTCGTTCTCTATAAATGAGTCCGCCATATTAACTTATCCTTTCTTTGCTATAAATGAGTCCGCCATATTAACTTATACTTTCGATCTTCCTCCTTTCGTTCTCTATAAATGAGTCCGCCATATTAACTTATCCTTTCTTTGCTATAAATGAGTCCGCCATATTAACTTATCCTTTCGATCTTCCTCCTTTCCTTCTCTATAAATGAGTCCGCCATATTAACTTATCCTTTCGATCTTCCTCCTTTCGTTCTCTATAAATGAGTCCGCCATATTAACTTATCCTTTCGATCTTCCTCCTTTCGTTCTCTATAAATGAGTCCGCCATATTAACTTATCCTTTCGATCTTCCTCCTTTCCTTCTCTATAAATGAGTCCGCCATATTAACTTATCCTTTCGATCTCTATAAATGAGTCCGCCATATTAACTTATCCTTTCGATCTTCCTCCTTTCCTTCTCTATAAATGAGTCCGCCATATTAACTTATCCTTTCGATCTTCCTCCTTTCCTTCTCTATAAATGAGTCCGCCATATTAACTTATCCTTTCGATCTTCCTCCTTTCGTTCTCTATAAATGAGTCCGCCATATTAACTTATCCTTTCGATCTTCCTCCTTTCCTTCTCTATAAATGAGTCCGCCATATTAACTTATCCTTTCTTTGCTATAAATGAGTCCGCCATATTAACTTATCCTTTCGATCTTCCTCCTTTCCTTCTCTATAAATGAGTCCGACATATTAACTTATCCTTTCGATCTTCCTCCTTTCGTTCTCTATAAATGAGTCCGCCATATTAACTTATCCTTTCGATCTTCCTCCTTTCGTTCTCTATAAATGAGTCCGCCATATTAACTTATCCTTTCTTTGCTATAAATGAGTCCGCCATATTAACTTATCCTTTCGATCTTCCTCCTTTCCTTCTCTATAAATGAGTCCGCCATATTAACTTATCCTTTCGATCTTCCTCCTTTCGTTCTCTATAAATGAGTCCGCCATATTAACTTATCCTTTCGATCTTCCTCCTTTCGTTCTCTATAAATGAGTCCGCCATATTAACTTATCCTTTCGATCTTCCTCCTTTCCTTCTCTATAAATGAGTCCGCCATATTAACTTATCCTTTCGATCTTCCTCCTTTCGTTCTCTATAAATGAGTCCGCCATATTAACTTATCCTTTCGATCTTCCTCCTTTCCTTCTCTATAAATGAGTCCGCCATATTAACTTATCCTTTCGATCTTCCTCCTTTCCTTCTCTATAAATGAGTCCGACATATTAACTTATCCTTTCGATCTTCCTCCTTTCGTTCTCTATAAATGAGTCCGCCATATTAACTTATCCTTTCGATCTTCCTCCTTTCGTTCTCTATAAATGAGTCCGCCATATTAACTTATCCTTTCTTTGCTATAAATGAGTCCGCCATATTAACTTATACTTTCGATCTTCCTCCTTTCGTTCTCTATAAATGAGTCCGCCATATTAACTTATCCTTTCGATCTTCCTCCTTTCGTTCTCTATAAATGAGTCCGCCATATTAACTTATCCTTTCGATCTTCCTCCTTTCGTTCTCTATAAATGAGTCCGCCATATTAACTTATCCTTTCGATCTTCCTCCTTTCGTTCTCTATAAATGAGTCCGCCATATTAACTTATCCTTTCGATCTTCCTCCTTTCGTTCTCTATAAATGAGTCCGCCATATTAACTTATCCTTTCGATCTTCCTCCTTTCGTTCTCTATAAATGAGTCCGCCGTATTAATTCCTCCTTTCGTTCTCTATAAATGAGTCCGCCATATTAATTCCTCCTTTCGTTCTCTATAAATGAGTCCGCCATATTAACTTATCCTTTCGATCTTCCTCCTTTCCTTCTCTATAAATGAGTCCGACATATTAACTTATCCTTTCGATCTTCCTCCTTTCGTTCTCTATAAATGAGTCCGCCATATTAACTTATCCTTTCGATCTTCCTCCTTTCGTTCTCTATAAATGAGTCCGCCATATTAATTCCTCCTTTCCTTCTCTATAAATGAGTCCGCCATATTAACTTATCCTTTCTTTGCTATAAATGAGTCCGACATATTAACTTATCCTTTCGATCTTCCTCCTTTCCTTCTCTATAAATGAGTCCGCCATATTAACTTATCCTTTCGATCTTCCTCCTTTCCTTCTCTATAAATGAGTCCGCCATATTAACTTATCCTTTCGATCTTCCTCCTTTCCTTCTCTATAAATGAGTCCGCCATATTAACTTATCCTTTCTTTGCTATAAATGAGTCCGCCATATTAACTTATCCTTTCTTTGCTATAAATGAGTCCGCCATATTAACTTATCCTTTCGATCTTCCTCCTTTCGTTCTCTATAAATGAGTCCGCCATATTAACTTATCCTTTCGATCTTCCTCCTTTCGTTCTCTATAAATGAGTCCGCCATATTAACTTATCCTTTCGATCTTCCTCCTTTCCTTCTCTATAAATGAGTCCGCCATATTAACTTATCCTTTCGATCTTCCTCCTTTCCTTCTCTATAAATGAGTCCGCCATATTAACTTATCCTTTCGATCTTCCTCCTTTCCTTCTCTATAAATGAGTCCGCCATATTAACTTATCCTTTCGATCTTCCTCCTTTCCTTCTCTATAAATGAGTCCGCCATATTAACTTATCCTTTCTTTGCTATAAATGAGTCCGCCATATTAACTTATCCTTTCTTTGCTATAAATGAGTCCGCCATATTAACTTATCCTTTCGATCTTCCTCCTTTCGTTCTCTATAAATGAGTCCGCCATATTAACTTATCCTTTCGATCTTCCTCCTTTCGTTCTCTATAAATGAGTCCGCCATATTAACTTATCCTTTCGATCTTCCTCCTTTCGTTCTCTATAAATGAGTCCGCCATATTAACTTATCCTTTCGATCTTCCTCCTTTCCTTCTCTATAAATGAGTCCGCCATATTAACTTATCCTTTCGATCTTCCTCCTTTCCTTCTCTATAAATGAGTCCGCCATATTAACTTATCCTTTCGATCTTCCTCCTTTCCTTCTCTATAAATGAGTCCGCCATATTAACTTATCCTTTCGATCTTCCTCCTTTCCTTCTCTATAAATGAGTCCGCCATATTAACTTATCCTTTCTTTGCTATAAATGAGTCCGCCATATTAACTTATCCTTTCTTTGCTATAAATGAGTCCGCCATATTAACTTATCCTTTCGATCTTCCTCCTTTCCTTCTCTATAAATGAGTCCGCCATATTAACTTATCCTTTCGATCTTCCTCCTTTCGTTCTCTATAAATGAGTCCGCCATATTAACTTATCCTTTCGATCTTCCTCCTTTCCTTCTCTATAAATGAGTCCGCCATATTAACTTATCCTTTCTTTGCTATAAATGAGTCCGCCATATTAACTTATCCTTTCTTTGCTATAAATGAGTCCGCCATATTAACTTATCCTTTCGATCTTCCTCCTTTCGTTCTCTATAAATGAGTCCGCCATATTAACTTATCCTTTCGATCTTCCTCCTTTCGTTCTCTATAAATGAGTCCGCCATATTAACTTATCCTTTCGATCTTCCTCCTTTCCTTCTCTATAAATGAGTCCGCCATATTAACTTATCCTTTCGATCTTCCTCCTTTCGTTCTCTATAAATGAGTCCGCCATATTAACTTATCCTTTCGATCTTCCTCCTTTCGTTCTCTATAAATGAGTCCGCCATATTAACTTATCCTTTCGTTCTCTATAAATGAGTCCGCCATATTAACTTATCCTTTCTTTGCTATAAATGAGTCCGACATATTAACTTATCCTTTCGATCTTCCTCCTTTCGTTCTCTATAAATGAGTCCGCCATATTAACTTATCCTTTCGATCTTCCTCCTTTCGTTCTCTATAAATGAGTCCGCCATATTAACTTATCCTTTCGATCTTCCTCCTTTCGTTCTCTATAAATGAGTCCGCCATATTAACTTATCCTTTCGTTCTCTATAAATGAGTCCGCCATATTAACTTATCCTTTCGATCTTCCTCCTTTCGTTCTCTATAAATGAGTCCGCCATATTAACTTATCCTTTCTTTGCTATAAATGAGTCCGCCATATTAACTTATCCTTTCTTTGCTATAAATGAGTCCGCCATATTAACTTATCCTTTCGATCTTCCTCCTTTCGTTCTCTATAAATGAGTCCGCCATATTAACTTATCCTTTCTTTGCTATAAATGAGTCCGCCATATTAACTTATCCTTTCGATCTTCCTCCTTTCGTTCTCTATAAATGAGTCCGCCATATTAACTTATCCTTTCTTTGCTATAAATGAGTCCGCCATATTAACTTATCCTTTCTTTGCTATAAATGAGTCCGCCATATTAACTTATCCTTTCTTTGCTATAAATGAGTCCGTCATATTAACTTATCCTTTCGATCTTCCTCCTTTCCTTCTCTATAAATGAGTCCGCCATATTAACTTATCCTTTCTTTGCTATAAATGAGTCCGCCATATTAACTTATCCTTTCGATCTTCCTCCTTTCGTTCTCTATAAATGAGTCCGCCATATTAACTTATCCTTTCGATCTTCCTCCTTTCGTTCTCTATAAATGAGTCCGCCATATTAACTTATCCTTTCTTTGCTATAAATGAGTCCGCCATATTAACTTATCCTTTCTTTGCTATAAATGAGTCCGCCATATTAACTTATCCTTTCGATCTTCCTCCTTTCGTTCTCTATAAATGAGTCCGCCATATTAACTTATCCTTTCTTTGCTATAAATGAGTCCGCCATATTAACTTATCCTTTCGATCTTCCTCCTTTCGTTCTCTATAAATGAGTCCGCCATATTAACTTATCCTTTCTTTGCTATAAATGAGTCCGCCATATTAACTTATCCTTTCGATCTTCCTCCTTTCGTTCTCTATAAATGAGTCCGCCATATTAACTTATCATTTCTTTGCTATAAATGAGTCCGCCATATTAACTTATCCTTTCTTTGCTATAAATGAGTCCGCCATATTAACTTATCCTTTCGATCTTCCTCCTTTCGTTCTCTATAAATGAGTCCGCCATATTAACTTATCATTTCTTTGCTATAAATGAGTCCGCCATATTAACTTATCCTTTCTTTGCTATAAATGAGTCCGCCATATTAACTTATCCTTTCGATCTTCCTCCTTTCGTTCTCTATAAATGAGTCCGCCATATTAACTTATCATTTCTTTGCTATAAATGAGTCCGCCATATTAACTTATCCTTTCTTTGCTATAAATGAGTCCGCCATATTAACTTATCCTTTCTTTGCTATAAATGAGTCCGTCATATTAACTTATCCTTTCGATCTTCCTCCTTTCCTTCTCTATAAATGAGTCCGCCATATTAACTTATCCTTTCGATCTTCCTCCTTTCGTTCTCTATAAATGAGTCCGCCATATTAACTTATCCTTTCTTTGCTATAAATGAGTCCGCCATATTAACTTATCCTTTCTTTGCTATAAATGAGTCCGCCATATTAACTTATCCTTTCTTTGCTATAAATGAGTCCGCCATATTAACTTATCCTTTCTTTGCTATAAATGAGTCCGCCATATTAATTCCTCCTTTCGTTCTCTATAAATGAGTCCGCCATATTAACTTATCCTTTCGATCTTCCTCCTTTCCTTCTCTATAAATGAGTCCGCCATATTAACTTATCCTTTCGATCTTCCTCCTTTCGTTCTCTATAAATGAGTCCGCCATATTAACTTATCCTTTCGATCTTCCTCCTTTCGTTCTCTATAAATGAGTCCGCCATATTAACTTATCCTTTCGATCTTCCTCCTTTCGTTCTCTATAAATGAGTCCGCCATATTAACTTATCCTTTCGATCTTCCTCCTTTCCTTCTCTATAAATGAGTCCGCCATATTAACTTATCCTTTCTTTGCTATAAATGAGTCCGCCATATTAACTTATCCTTTCTTTGCTATAAATGAGTCCGCCATATTAACTTATCCTTTCTTTGCTATAAATGAGTCCGTCATATTAACTTATCCTTTCGATCTTCCTCCTTTCCTTCTCTATAAATGAGTCCGCCATATTAACTTATCCTTTCTTTGCTATAAATGAGTCCGTCATATTAACTTATCCTTTCGATCTTCCTCCTTTCCTTCTCTATAAATGAGTCCGCCATATTAACTTATCCTTTCGATCTTCCTCCTTTCGTTCTCTATAAATGAGTCCGCCATATTAACTTATCCTTTCGATCTTCCTCCTTTCGTTCTCTATAAATGAGTCCGCCATATTAACTTATCCTTTCGTTCTCTATAAATGAGTCCGCCATATTAACTTATCCTTTCGTTCTCTATAAATGAGTCCGCCATATTAACTTATCCTTTCGATCTTCCTCCTTTCCTTCTCTATAAATGAGTCCGCCATATTAACTTATCCTTTCGATCTTCCTCCTTTCGTTCTCTATAAATGAGTCCGCCATATTAACTTATCCTTTCGATCTTCCTCCTTTCGTTCTCTATAAATGAGTCCGCCATATTAACTTATCCTTTCGATCTTCCTCCTTTCCTTCTCTATAAATGAGTCCGCCATATTAACTTATCCTTTCGTTCTCTATAAATGAGTCCGCCATATTAACTTATCCTTTCGATCTTCCTCCTTTCGTTCTCTATAAATGAGTCCGCCATATTAACTTATCCTTTCTTTGCTATAAATGAGTCCGCCATATTAACTTATCCTTTCTTTGCTATAAATGAGTCCGCCATATTAACTTATCCTTTCGTTCTCTATAAATGAGTCCGCCATATTAACTTATCCTTTCTTTGCTATAAATGAGTCCGCCATATTAACTTATCCTTTCGATCTTCCTCCTTTCCTTCTCTATAAATGAGTCCGCCATATTAACTTATCCTTTCTTTGCTATAAATGAGTCCGCCATATTAACTTATCCTTTCTTTGCTATAAATGAGTCCGCCATATTAACTTATCCTTTCTTTGCTATAAATGAGTCCGTCATATTAACTTATCCTTTCGATCTTCCTCCTTTCCTTCTCTATAAATGAGTCCGCCATATTAACTTATCCTTTCTTTGCTATAAATGAGTCCGCCATATTAACTTATCCTTTCGATCTTCCTCCTTTCCTTCTCTATAAATGAGTCCGCCATATTAACTTATCCTTTCTTTGCTATAAATGAGTCCGCCATATTAACTTATCCTTTCTTTGCTATAAATGAGTCCGCCATATTAACTTATCCTTTCGATCTTCCTCCTTTCGTTCTCTATAAATGAGTCCGCCATATTAACTTATCCTTTCGATCTTCCTCCTTTCGTTCTCTATAAATGAGTCCGCCATATTAACTTATCCTTTCGATCTTCCTCCTTTCGTTCTCTATAAATGAGTCCGCCATATTAACTTATCCTTTCTTTGCTATAAATGAGTCCGCCATATTAACTTATCCTTTCTTTGCTATAAATGAGTCCGCCATATTAACTTATCCTTTCTTTGCTATAAATGAGTCCGTCATATTAACTTATCCTTTCGATCTTCCTCCTTTCCTTCTCTATAAATGAGTCCGCCATATTAACTTATCCTTTCTTTGCTATAAATGAGTCCGCCATATTAACTTATCCTTTCGATCTTCCTCCTTTCCTTCTCTATAAATGAGTCCGCCATATTAACTTATCCTTTCTTTACTATAAATGAGTCCGCCATATTAACTTATCCTTTCTTTGCTATAAATGAGTCCGCCATATTAACTTATCCTTTCTTTGCTATAAATGAGTCCGTCATATTAACTTATCCTTTCGATCTTCCTCCTTTCCTTCTCTATAAATGAGTCCGCCATATTAACTTATCCTTTCTTTGCTATAAATGAGTCCGCCATATTAACTTATCCTTTCGATCTTCCTCCTTTCCTTCTCTATAAATGAGTCCGCCATATTAACTTATCCTTTCTTTGCTATAAATGAGTCCGCCATATTAACTTATCCTTTCTTTGCTATAAATGAGTCCGCCATATTAACTTATCCTTTCGATCTTCCTCCTTTCGTTCTCTATAAATGAGTCCGCCATATTAACTTATCCTTTCGATCTTCCTCCTTTCGTTCTCTATAAATGAGTCCGCCATATTAACTTATCCTTTCGATCTTCCTCCTTTCGTTCTCTATAAATGAGTCCGCCATATTAACTTATCCTTTCGATCTTCCTCCTTTCGTTCTCTATAAATGAGTCCGCCATATTAACTTATACTTTCGATCTTCCTCCTTTCCTTCTCTATAAATGAGTCCGCCATATTAACTTATCCTTTCGATCTTCCTCCTTTCGTTCTCTATAAATGAGTCCGCCATATTAACTTATCCTTTCGATCTTCCTCCTTTCGTTCTCTATAAATGAGTCCGCCATATTAACTTATCCTTTCGATCTTCCTCCTTTCGTTCTCTATAAATGAGTCCGCCATATTAACTTATCCTTTCGATCTTCCTCCTTTCGTTCTCTATAAATGAGTCCGCCATATTAACTTCCTCCTTTCGTTCTATAAATGAGTCCGCCATATTAACTTATCCTTTCTTTGCTATAAATGAGTCCGCCATATTAACTTATCCTTTCGATCTTCCTCCTTTCGTTCTCTATAAATGAGTCCGCCATATTAACTTATCCTTTCGATCTTCCTCCTTTCGTTCTCTATAAATGAGTCCGCCATATTAACTTCCTCCTTTCGTTCTATAAATGAGTCCGCCATATTAACTTATCCTTTCTTTGCTATAAATGAGTCCGCCATATTAACTTATCCTTTCGATCTTCCTCCTTTCCTTCTCTATAAATGAGTCCGCCATATTAACTTATCCTTTCTTTGCTATAAATGAGTCCGCCATATTAACTTATCCTTTCTTTGCTATAAATGAGTCCGCCATATTAACTTATACTTTCGATCTTCCTCCTTTCGTTCTCTATAAATGAGTCCGCCATATTAACTTATCCTTTCGATCTTCCTCCTTTCGTTCTCTATAAATGAGTCCGCCATATTAACTTATCCTTTCTTTGCTATAAATGAGTCCGCCATATTAACTTATACTTTCGATCTTCCTCCTTTCGTTCTCTATAAATGAGTCCGCCATATTAACTTATCCTTTCGATCTTCCTCCTTTCGTTCTCTATAAATGAGTCCGCCATATTAACTTATCCTTTCTTTGCTATAAATGAGTCCGCCATATTAACTTATCCTTTCGATCTTCCTCCTTTCGTTCTCTATAAATGAGTCCGCCATATTAACTTCCTCCTTTCGTTCTATAAATGAGTCCGCCATATTAACTTATCCTTTCTTTGCTATAAATGAGTCCGCCATATTAACTTATCCTTTCGATCTTCCTCCTTTCGTTCTCTATAAATGAGTCCGCCATATTAACTTATCCTTTCGATCTTCCTCCTTTCGTTCTCTATAAATGAGTCCGCCATATTAACTTCCTCCTTTCGTTCTATAAATGAGTCCGCCATATTAACTTATCCTTTCTTTGCTATAAATGAGTCCGCCATATTAACTTATCCTTTCGATCTTCCTCCTTTCCTTCTCTATAAATGAGTCCGCCATATTAACTTATCCTTTCTTTGCTATAAATGAGTCCGCCATATTAACTTATCCTTTCTTTGCTATAAATGAGTCCGCCATATTAACTTATACTTTCGATCTTCCTCCTTTCGTTCTCTATAAATGAGTCCGCCATATTAACTTATCCTTTCGATCTTCCTCCTTTCGTTCTCTATAAATGAGTCCGCCATATTAACTTATCCTTTCTTTGCTATAAATGAGTCCGCCATATTAACTTATACTTTCGATCTTCCTCCTTTCGTTCTCTATAAATGAGTCCGCCATATTAACTTATCCTTTCGATCTTCCTCCTTTCGTTCTCTATAAATGAGTCCGCCATATTAACTTATCCTTTCTTTGCTATAAATGAGTCCGCCATATTAACTTATACTTTCGATCTTCCTCCTTTCGTTCTCTATAAATGAGTCCGCCATATTAACTTATCCTTTCGATCTTCCTCCTTTCGTTCTCTATAAATGAGTCCGCCATATTAACTTATCCTTTCTTTGCTATAAATGAGTCCGCCATATTAACTTATCCTTTCGATCTTCCTCCTTTCGTTCTCTATAAATGAGTCCGCCATATTAACTTATCCTTTCTTTGCTATAAATGAGTCCGCCATATTAACTTATACTTTCGATCTTCCTCCTTTCGTTCTCTATAAATGAGTCCGCCATATTAACTTATCCTTTCGATCTTCCTCCTTTCGTTCTCTATAAATGAGTCCGCCATATTAACTTATCCTTTCGATCTTCCTCCTTTCGTTCTCTATAAATGAGTCCGCCATATTAACTTATACTTTCGATCTTCCTCCTTTCGTTCTCTATAAATGAGTCCGCCATATTAACTTATACTTTCGATCTTCCTCCTTTCGTTCTCTATAAATGAGTCCGCCATATTAACTTATCCTTTCTTTGCTATAAATGAGTCCGCCATATTAACTTATACTTTCGATCTTCCTCCTTTCGTTCTCTATAAATGAGTCCGCCATATTAACTTATCCTTTCTTTGCTATAAATGAGTCCGCCATATTAACTTATACTTTCGATCTTCCTCCTTTCGTTCTCTATAAATGAGTCCGCCATATTAACTTATCCTTTCTTTGCTATAAATGAGTCCGCCATATTAACTTATCCTTTCGATCTTCCTCCTTTCGTTCTCTATAAATGAGTCCGCCATATTAACTTATCCTTTCTTTGCTATAAATGAGTCCGCCATATTAACTTATCCTTTCGATCTTCCTCCTTTCGTTCTCTATAAATGAGTCCGCCATATTAACTTATCCTTTCTTTGCTATAAATGAGTCCGCCATATTAACTTATCCTTTCTTTGCTATAAATGAGTCCGCCATATTAACTTATCCTTTCGATCTTCCTCCTTTCGTTCTCTATAAATGAGTCCGCCATATTAACTTATCCTTTCGATCTTCCTCCTTTCGTTCTCTATAAATGAGTCCGCCATATTAACTTATCCTTTCTTTGCTATAAATGAGTCCGCCATATTAACTTATCCTTTCGATCTTCCTCCTTTCGTTCTCTATAAATGAGTCCGCCATATTAACTTATCCTTTCTTTGCTATAAATGAGTCCGCCATATTAACTTATACTTTCGATCTTCCTCCTTTCGTTCTCTATAAATGAGTCCGCCATATTAACTTATCCTTTCGATCTTCCTCCTTTCGTTCTCTATAAATGAGTCCGCCATATTAACTTATCCTTTCTTTGCTATAAATGAGTCCGCCATATTAACTTATACTTTCGATCTTCCTCCTTTCGTTCTCTATAAATGAGTCCGCCATATTAACTTATCCTTTCGATCTTCCTCCTTTCGTTCTCTATAAATGAGTCCGCCATATTAACTTATCCTTTCGATCTTCCTCCTTTCGTTCTCTATAAATGAGTCCGCCATATTAACTTATCCTTTCGATCTTCCTCCTTTCGTTCTCTATAAATGAGTCCGCCATATTAACTTATCCTTTCGATCTTCCTCCTTTCCTTCTCTATAAATGAGTCCGCCATATTAACTTATCATTTCTTTGCTATAAATGAGTCCGCCATATTAACTTATCATTTCTTTGCTATAAATGAGTCCGCCATATTAACTTATCCTTTCTTTGCTATAAATGAGTCCGCCATATTAACTTATCCTTTCCTTCTCTATAAATGAGTCCGCCATATTAACTTATCCTTTCGATCTTCCTCCTTTCCTTCTCTATAAATGAGTCCGCCATATTAACTTATCCTTTCGTTCTCTATAAATGAGTCCGCCATATTAACTTATCCTTTCTTTGCTATAAATGAGTCCGCCATATTAACTTATCCTTTCGTTCTCTATAAATGAGTCCGCCATATTAACTTATCCTTTCTTTGCTATAAATGAGTCCGCCATATTAACTTATCCTTTCGTTCTCTATAAATGAGTCCGCCATATTAACTTATCCTTTCTTTGATATAAATGAGTCCGCCATATTAACTTATCCTTTCGATCTTCCTCCTTTCGTTCTCTATAAATGAGTCCGCCATATTAACTTATCCTTTCGATCTTCCTCCTTTCGTTCTCTATAAATGAGTCCGCCATATTAACTTATCCTTTCTTTGCTATAAATGAGTCCGCCATATTAACTTATCCTTTCGATCTTCCTCCTTTCGTTCTCTATAAATGAGTCCGCCATATTAACTTATCCTTTCTTTACTATAAATGAGTCCGCCATATTAACTTATCCTTTCGATCTTCCTCCTTTCGTTCTCTATAAATGAGTCCGCCATATTAACTTATCCTTTCGATCTTCCTCCTTTCGTTCTCTATAAATGAGTCCGCCATATTAACTTATCCTTTCGATCTTCCTCCTTTCGTTCTCTATAAATGAGTCCGCCATATTAACTTATCCTTTCGATCTTCCTCCTTTCCTTCTCTATAAATGAGTCCGCCATATTAACTTATCATTTCTTTGCTATAAGTGAGTCCGCCATATTAACTTATCATTTCTTTGCTATAAATGAGTCCGCCATATTAACTTATCCTTTCTTTGCTATAAATGAGTCCGCCATATTAACTTATCCTTTCCTTCTCTATAAATGAGTCCGCCATATTAACTTATCCTTTCCTTCTCTATAAATGAGTCCGCCATATTAACTTATCCTTTCTTTGCTATAAATGAGTCCGCCATATTAACTTATCCTTTCCTTCTCTATAAATGAGTCCGCCATATTAACTTATCCTTTCCTTCTCTATAAATGAGTCCGCCATATTAACTTATCCTTTCGATCTTCCTCCTTTCCTTCTCTATAAATGAGTCCGCCATATTAACTTATCCTTTCGATCTTCCTCCTTTCGTTCTCTATAAATGAGTCCGCCATATTAACTTATCCTTTCGTTCTCTATAAATGAGTCCGCCATATTAACTTATCCTTTCTTTGCTATAAATGAGTCCGCCATATTAACTTATCCTTTCGTTCTCTATAAATGAGTCCGCCATATTAACTTATCCTTTCTTTGCTATAAATGAGTCCGCCATATTAACTTATCCTTTCGTTCTCTATAAATGAGTCCGCCATATTAACTTATCCTTTCTTTGATATAAATGAGTCCGCCATATTAACTTATCCTTTCGATCTTCCTCCTTTCGTTCTCTATAAATGAGTCCGCCATATTAACTTATCCTTTCGATCTTCCTCCTTTCGTTCTCTATAAATGAGTCCGCCATATTAACTTATCCTTTCGATCTTCCTCCTTTCGTTCTCTATAAATGAGTCCGCCATATTAACTTATCCTTTCTTTGCTATAAATGAGTCCGCCATATTAACTTATCCTTTCGATCTTCCTCCTTTCGTTCTCTATAAATGAGTCCGCCATATTAACTTATCCTTTCTTTGCTATAAATGAGTCCGCCATATTAACTTATCCTTTCGATCTTCCTCCTTTCGTTCTCTATAAATGAGTCCGCCATATTAACTTATACTTTCTTTGCTATAAATGAGTCCGCCATATTAACTTATCCTTTCGATCTTCCTCCTTTCGTTCTCTATAAATGAGTCCGCCATATTAACTTATCCTTTCTTTGCTATAAATGAGTCCGCCATATTAACTTATCCTTTCGATCTTCCTCCTTTCGTTCTCTATAAATGAGTCCGCCATATTAACTTATACTTTCTTTGCTATAAATGAGTCCGCCATATTAACTTATCCTTTCGATCTTCCTCCTTTCGTTCTCTATAAATGAGTCTGCCATATTAACTTATCCTTTCTTTGCTATAAATGAGTCCGCCATATTAACTTATCCTTTCGATCTTCCTCCTTTCGTTCTCTATAAATGAGTCCGCCATATTAACTTATCCTTTCGATCTTCCTCCTTTCGTTCTCTATAAATGAGTCCGCCATATTAACTTATCCTTTCTTTGCTATAAATGAGTCCGCCATATTAACTTATCCTTTCGATCTTCCTCCTTTCGTTCTCTATAAATGAGTCCGCCATATTAACTTATCCTTTCTTTGCTATAAATGAGTCCGCCATATTAACTTATCCTTTCGATCTTCCTCCTTTCGTTCTCTATAAATGAGTCCGCCATATTAACTTATCCTTTCTTTGCTATAAATGAGTCCGCCATATTAACTTATCCTTTCGATCTTCCTCCTTTCGTTCTCTATAAATGAGTCCGCCATATTAACTTATCCTTTCTTTGCTATAAATGAGTCCGCCATATTAACTTATCCTTTCGATCTTCCTCCTTTCGTTCTCTATAAATGAGTCCGCCATATTAACTTATCCTTTCTTTGCTATAAATGAGTCCGCCATATTAACTTATCCTTTCTTTGCTATAAATGAGTCCGCCATATTAACTTATCCTTTCGTTCTCTATAAATGAGTCCGCCATATTAACTTATCCTTTCTTTGCTATAAATGAGTCCGCCATATTAACTTATACTTTCGATCTTCCTCCTTTCGTTCTCTATAAATGAGTCCGCCATATTAACTTATCCTTTCTTTGCTATAAATGAGTCCGCCATATTAACTTATCCTTTCTTTGCTATAAATGAGTCCGCCATATTAACTTATCCTTTCTTTGCTATAAATGAGTCCGCCATATTAACTTATCCTTTCGATCTTCCTCCTTTCGTTCTCTATAAATGAGTCCGGCATATTAACTTATCCTTTCTTTGCTATAAATGAGTCCGCCATATTAACTTATACTTTCGATCTTCCTCCTTTCGTTCTCTATAAATGAGTCCGCCATATTAACTTATCCTTTCGATCTTCCTCCTTTCCTTCTCTATAAATGAGTCCGCCATATTAACTTATCCTTTCGTTCTCTATAAATGAGTCCGCCATATTAACTTATCCTTTCGATCTTCCTCCTTTCGTTCTCTATAAATGAGTCCGCCATATTAACTTATCCTTTCGATCTTCCTCCTTTCCTTCTCTATAAATGAGTCCGCCATATTAACTTATCCTTTCGTTCTCTATAAATGAGTCCGCCATATTAACTTATCCTTTCGATCTTCCTCCTTTCGTTCTCTATAAATGAGTCCGCCATATTAACTTATCCTTTCGATCTTCCTCCTTTCGTTCTCTATAAATGAGTCCGCCATATTAACTTATCCTTTCGATCTTCCTCCTTTCGTTCTCTATAAATGAGTCCGCCATATTAACTTATCCTTTCGATCTTCCTCCTTTCCTTCTCTATAAATGAGTCCGCCATATTAACTTATCCTTTCGATCTTCCTCCTTTCGTTCTCTATAAATGAGTCCGCCATATTAACTTATCCTTTCTTTGCTATAAATGAGTCCGCCATATTAACTTATCCTTTCGATCTTCCTCCTTTCGTTCTCTATAAATGAGTCCGCCATATTAACTTATCCTTTCGATCTTCCTCCTTTCGTTCTCTATAAATGAGTCCGCCATATTAACTTATCCTTTCGATCTTCCTCCTTTCCTTCTCTATAAATGAGTCCGCCATATTAACTTATCCTTTCTTTGCTATAAATGAGTCCGCCATATTAACTTATCCTTTCTTTGCTATAAATGAGTCCGCCATATTAACTTATCCTTTCGATCTTCCTCCTTTCGTTCTCTATAAATGAGTCCGGCATATTAACTTATCCTTTCTTTGCTATAAATGAGTCCGCCATATTAACTTATACTTTCGATCTTCCTCCTTTCGTTCTCTATAAATGAGTCCGCCATATTAACTTATCCTTTCGATCTTCCTCCTTTCCTTCTCTATAAATGAGTCCGCCATATTAACTTATCCTTTCGTTCTCTATAAATGAGTCCGCCATATTAACTTATCCTTTCGATCTTCCTCCTTTCGTTCTCTATAAATGAGTCCGCCATATTAACTTATCCTTTCGATCTTCCTCCTTTCCTTCTCTATAAATGAGTCCGCCATATTAACTTATCCTTTCGTTCTCTATAAATGAGTCCGCCATATTAACTTATCCTTTCGATCTTCCTCCTTTCGTTCTCTATAAATGAGTCCGCCATATTAACTTATCCTTTCGATCTTCCTCCTTTCGTTCTCTATAAATGAGTCCGCCATATTAACTTATCCTTTCGATCTTCCTCCTTTCGTTCTCTATAAATGAGTCCGCCATATTAACTTATCCTTTCGATCTTCCTCCTTTCCTTCTCTATAAATGAGTCCGCCATATTAACTTATCCTTTCGATCTTCCTCCTTTCGTTCTCTATAAATGAGTCCGCCATATTAACTTATCCTTTCGATCTTCCTCCTTTCGTTCTCTATAAATGAGTCCGCCATATTAACTTATACTTTCGATCTTCCTCCTTTCGTTCTCTATAAATGAGTCCGCCATATTAACTTATCCTTTCGATCTTCCTCCTTTCGTTCTCTATAAATGAGTCCGCCATATTAACTTATCCTTTCGATCTTCCTCCTTTCGTTCTCTATAAATGAGTCCGCCATATTAACTTATCCTTTCGATCTTCCTCCTTTCCTTCTCTATAAATGAGTCCGCCATATTAACTTATCCTTTCGATCTTCCTCCTTTCCTTCTCTATAAATGAGTCCGCCATATTAACTTATCCTTTCGTTCTCTATAAATGAGTCCGCCATATTAACTTATCCTTTCGATCTTCCTCCTTTCCTTCTCTATAAATGAGTCCGCCATATTAACTTATCCTTTCGATCTTCCTCCTTTCGTTCTCTATAAATGAGTCCGCCATATTAACTTATCCTTTCTTTGCTATAAATGAGTCCGCCATATTAACTTATCCTTTCGATCTTCCTCCTTTCGTTCTCTATAAATGAGTCCGCCATATTAACTTATCCTTTCGATCTTCCTCCTTTCGTTCTCTATAAATGAGTCCGCCATATTAACTTATCCTTTCCTTCTCTATAAATGAGTCCGCCGTATTAACTTATCCTTTCTTTGCTATAAATGAGTCCGCCATATTAACTTATCCTTTCTTTGCTATAAATGAGTCCGCCATATTAACTTATCCTTTCGATCTTCCTCCTTTCCTTCTCTATAAATGAGTCCGCCATATTAACTTATCCTTTCTTTGCTATAAATGAGTCCGCCATATTAACTTATCCTTTCTTTGCTATAAATGAGTCCGCCATATTAACTTATCCTTTCGATCTTCCTCCTTTCGTTCTCTATAAATGAGTCCGGCATATTAACTTATCCTTTCTTTGCTATAAATGAGTCCGCCATATTAACTTATACTTTCGATCTTCCTCCTTTCGTTCTCTATAAATGAGTCCGGCATATTAACTTATCCTTTCTTTGCTATAAATGAGTCCGCCATATTAACTTATCCTTTCGATCTTCCTCCTTTCGTTCTCTATAAATGAGTCCGGCATATTAACTTATCCTTTCTTTGCTATAAATGAGTCCGCCATATTAACTTATCCTTTCGATCTTCCTCCTTTCGTTCTCTATAAATGAGTCCGCCATATTAACTTATCCTTTCTTTGCTATAAATGAGTCCGCCATATTAACTTATCCTTTCGATCTTCCTCCTTTCGTTCTCTATAAATGAGTCCGCCATATTAACTTATCCTTTCGATCTTCCTCCTTTCGTTCTCTATAAATGAGTCCGCCATATTAACTTATCCTTTCGATCTTCCTCCTTTCCTTCTCTATAAATGAGTCCGCCATATTAACTTATCCTTTCTTTGCTATAAATGAGTCCGCCATATTAACTTATCCTTTCTTTGCTATAAATGAGTCCGCCATATTAACTTATCCTTTCGATCTTCCTCCTTTCGTTCTCTATAAATGAGTCCGGCATATTAACTTATCCTTTCTTTGCTATAAATGAGTCCGCCATATTAACTTATACTTTCGATCTTCCTCCTTTCGTTCTCTATAAATGAGTCCGGCATATTAACTTATCCTTTCTTTGCTATAAATGAGTCCGCCATATTAACTTATCCTTTCGATCTTCCTCCTTTCGTTCTCTATAAATGAGTCCGGCATATTAACTTATCCTTTCTTTGCTATAAATGAGTCCGCCATATTAACTTATCCTTTCGATCTTCCTCCTTTCGTTCTCTATAAATGAGTCCGCCATATTAACTTATCCTTTCGATCTTCCTCCTTTCCTTCTCTATAAATGAGTCCGCCATATTAACTTATCCTTTCGTTCTCTATAAATGAGTCCGCCATATTAACTTATCCTTTCGATCTTCCTCCTTTCGTTCTCTATAAATGAGTCCGCCATATTAACTTATCCTTTCGATCTTCCTCCTTTCGTTCTCTATAAATGAGTCCGGCATATTAACTTATCCTTTCGATCTTCCTCCTTTCGTTCTCTATAAATGAGTCCGCCATATTAACTTATCCTTTCGATCTTCCTCCTTTCGTTCTCTATAAATGAGTCCGCCATATTAACTTATCCTTTCGATCTTCCTCCTTTCGTTCTCTATAAATGAGTCCGCCATATTAACTTATCCTTTCTTTGCTATAAATGAGTCCGCCATATTAACTTATCCTTTCTTTGCTATAAATGAGTCCGCCATATTAACTTATCCTTTCGATCTTCCTCCTTTCGTTCTCTATAAATGAGTCCGGCATATTAACTTATCCTTTCTTTGCTATAAATGAGTCCGCCATATTAACTTATCCTTTCGATCTTCCTCCTTTCGTTCTCTATAAATGAGTCCGCCATATTAACTTATCCTTTCGATCTTCCTCCTTTCCTTCTCTATAAATGAGTCCGCCATATTAACTTATCCTTTCGTTCTCTATAAATGAGTCCGCCATATTAACTTATCCTTTCGATCTTCCTCCTTTCGTTCTCTATAAATGAGTCCGCCATATTAACTTATCCTTTCGATCTTCCTCCTTTCGTTCTCTATAAATGAGTCCGCCATATTAACTTATCCTTTCGATCTTCCTCCTTTCGTTCTCTATAAATGAGTCCGCCATATTAACTTATACTTTCGATCTTCCTCCTTTCGTTCTCTATAAATGAGTCCGCCATATTAACTTATCCTTTCGATCTTCCTCCTTTCGTTCTCTATAAATGAGTCCGCCATATTAACTTATCCTTTCGATCTTCCTCCTTTCGTTCTCTATAAATGAGTCCGCCATATTAACTTATCCTTTCGATCTTCCTCCTTTCGTTCTCTATAAATGAGTCCGCCATATTAATTTATCCTTTCGATCTTCCTCCTTTCGTTCTCTATAAATGAGTCCGCCATATTAACTTATACTTTCGATCTTCCTCCTTTCGTTCTCTATAAATGAGTCCGGCATATTAACTTATCCTTTCGATCTTCCTCCTTTCGTTCTCTATAAATGAGTCCGCCATATTAACTTATCCTTTCGATCTTCCTCCTTTCGTTCTCTATAAATGAGTCCGCCATATTAACTTATCCTTTCTTTGCTATAAATGAGTCCGCCATATTAACTTATCCTTTCGATCTTCCTCCTTTCGTTCTCTATAAATGAGTCCGCCATATTAACTTATCCTTTCGATCTTCCTCCTTTCGTTCTCTATAAATGAGTCCGCCATATTAACTTATCCTTTCTTTGCTATAAATGAGTCCGCCATATTAACTTATCCTTTCGATCTTCCTCCTTTCGTTCTCTATAAATGAGTCCGCCATATTAACTTATCCTTTCGATCTTCCTCCTTTCGTTCTCTATAAATGAGTCCGCCATATTAACTTATCCTTTCGTTCTCTATAAATGAGTCCGCCATATTAACTTATCCTTTCGATCTTCCTCCTTTCGTTCTCTATAAATGAGTCCGCCATATTAACTTATCCTTTCGATCTTCCTCCTTTCGTTCTCTATAAATGAGTCCGGCATATTAACTTATCCTTTCGATCTTCCTCCTTTCGTTCTCTATAAATGAGTCCGCCATATTAACTTATCCTTTCGATCTTCCTCCTTTCGTTCTCTATAAATGAGTCCGCCATATTAACTTATCCTTTCTTTGCTATAAATGAGTCCGCCATATTAACTTATCCTTTCGATCTTCCTCCTTTCGTTCTCTATAAATGAGTCCGCCATATTAACTTATCCTTTCGATCTTCCTCCTTTCGTTCTCTATAAATGAGTCCGCCATATTAACTTATCCTTTCTTTGCTATAAATGAGTCCGCCATATTAACTTATCCTTTCTTTGCTATAAATGAGTCCGCCATATTAACTTATCCTTTCTTTGCTATAAATGAGTCCGCCATATTAACTTATCCTTTCGATCTTCCTCCTTTCGTTCTCTATAAATGAGTCCGCCATATTAACTTATCCTTTCGATCTTCCTCCTTTCGTTCTCTATAAATGAGTCCGCCATATTAACTTATCCTTTCGATCTTCCTCCTTTCGTTCTCTATAAATGAGTCCGCCATATTAACTTATCCTTTCGATCTTCCTCCTTTCGTTCTCTATAAATGAGTCCGCCATATTAACTTATCCTTTCGATCTTCCTCCTTTCGTTCTCTATAAATGAGTCCGCCATATTAACTTATCCTTTCGATCTTCCTCCTTTCGTTCTCTATAAATGAGTCCGCCATATTAACTTATCCTTTCGATCTTCCTCCTTTCGTTCTCTATAAATGAGTCCGCCATATTAACTTATCCTTTCGATCTTCCTCCTTTCGTTCTCTATAAATGAGTCCGCCATATTAACTTATCCTTTCGATCTTCCTCCTTTCGTTCTCTATAAATGAGTCCGCCATATTAACTTATCCTTTCGATCTTCCTCCTTTCGTTCTCTATAAATGAGTCCGCCATATTAACTTATCCTTTCGATCTTCCTCCTTTCGTTCTCTATAAATGAGTCCGCCATATTAACTTATCCTTTCTTTGCTATAAATGAGTCCGCCATATTAACTTATACTTTCGATCTTCCTCCTTTCGTTCTCTATAAATGAGTCCGCCATATTAACTTATCCTTTCGATCTTCCTCCTTTCGTTCTCTATAAATGAGTCCGCCATATTAACTTATCCTTTCGATCTTCCTCCTTTCGTTCTCTATAAATGAGTCCGCCATATTAACTTATCCTTTCGATCTTCCTCCTTTCGTTCTCTATAAATGAGTCCGCCATATTAACTTATCATTTCTTTGCTATAAATGAGTCCGCCATATTAACTTATCCTTTCTTTGCTATAAATGAGTCCGCCATATTAACTTATCCTTTCTTTGCTATAAATGAGTCCGCCATATTAACTTATCCTTTCGATCTTCCTCCTTTCGTTCTCTATAAATGAGTCCGCCATATTAACTTATCCTTTCGATCTTCCTCCTTTCGTTCTCTATAAATGAGTCCGCCATATTAACTTATCATTTCTTTGCTATAAATGAGTCCGCCATATTAACTTATCCTTTCTTTGCTATAAATGAGTCCGCCATATTAACTTATCCTTTCTTTGCTATAAATGAGTCCGCCATATTAACTTATCCTTTCGATCTTCCTCCTTTCCTTCTCTATAAATGAGTCCGCCATATTAACTTATCCTTTCGATCTTCCTCCTTTCGTTCTCTATAAATGAGTCCGCCATATTAACTTATCCTTTCGATCTTCCTCCTTTCGTTCTCTATAAATGAGTCCGCCATATTAACTTATCATTTCTTTGCTATAAATGAGTCCGCCATATTAACTTATCCTTTCTTTGCTATAAATGAGTCCGCCATATTAACTTATCCTTTCTTTGCTATAAATGAGTCCGCCATATTAACTTATCCTTTCGATCTTCCTCCTTTCCTTCTCTATAAATGAGTCCGCCATATTAACTTATCCTTTCGATCTTCCTCCTTTCGTTCTCTATAAATGAGTCCGCCATATTAACTTATCCTTTCTTTGCTATAAATGAGTCCGCCATATTAACTTATACTTTCGATCTTCCTCCTTTCGTTCTCTATAAATGAGTCCGCCATATTAACTTATCCTTTCGATCTTCCTCCTTTCGTTCTCTATAAATGAGTCCGCCATATTAACTTATCCTTTCGATCTTCCTCCTTTCGTTCTCTATAAATGAGTCCGCCATATTAACTTATCCTTTCGATCTTCCTCCTTTCGTTCTCTATAAATGAGTCCGCCATATTAACTTATCCTTTCGATCTTCCTCCTTTCGTTCTCTATAAATGAGTCCGCCATATTAACTTATCATTTCTTTGCTATAAATGAGTCCGCCATATTAACTTATCCTTTCTTTGCTATAAATGAGTCCGCCATATTAACTTATCCTTTCTTTGCTATAAATGAGTCCGCCATATTAACTTATCCTTTCGATCTTCCTCCTTTCGTTCTCTATAAATGAGTCCGCCATATTAACTTATCCTTTCGATCTTCCTCCTTTCGTTCTCTATAAATGAGTCCGCCATATTAACTTATCATTTCTTTGCTATAAATGAGTCCGCCATATTAACTTATCCTTTCTTTGCTATAAATGAGTCCGCCATATTAACTTATCCTTTCTTTGCTATAAATGAGTCCGCCATATTAACTTATCCTTTCGATCTTCCTCCTTTCCTTCTCTATAAATGAGTCCGCCATATTAACTTATCCTTTCGATCTTCCTCCTTTCGTTCTCTATAAATGAGTCCGCCATATTAACTTATCCTTTCTTTGCTATAAATGAGTCCGCCATATTAACTTATACTTTCGATCTTCCTCCTTTCGTTCTCTATAAATGAGTCCGCCATATTAACTTATCCTTTCGATCTTCCTCCTTTCGTTCTCTATAAATGAGTCCGCCATATTAACTTATCCTTTCGATCTTCCTCCTTTCGTTCTCTATAAATGAGTCCGCCATATTAACTTATCCTTTCGATCTTCCTCCTTTCGTTCTCTATAAATGAGTCCGCCATATTAACTTATCCTTTCGATCTTCCTCCTTTCGTTCTCTATAAATGAGTCCGCCATATTAACTTATCCTTTCGATCTTCCTCCTTTCGTTCTCTATAAATGAGTCCGCCATATTAACTTATCCTTTCGATCTTCCTCCTTTCGTTCTCTATAAATGAGTCCGCCATATTAACTTATCCTTTCGATCTTCCTCCTTTCGTTCTCTATAAATGAGTCCGCCATATTAACTTATCCTTTCGATCTTCCTCCTTTCGTTCTCTATAAATGAGTCCGCCATATTAACTTATCCTTTCGATCTTCCTCCTTTCGTTCTCTATAAATGAGTCCGCCATATTAACTTATCCTTTCGATCTTCCTCCTTTCGTTCTCTATAAATGAGTCCGCCATATTAACTTATCCTTTCGATCTTCCTCCTTTCGTTCTCTATAAATGAGTCCGCCATATTAACTTATCCTTTCGATCTTCCTCCTTTCGTTCTCTATAAATGAGTCCGCCATATTAACTTATCATTTCTTTGCTATAAATGAGTCCGCCATATTAACTTATCCTTTCTTTGCTATAAATGAGTCCGCCATATTAACTTATCCTTTCTTTGCTATAAATGAGTCCGCCATATTAACTTATCCTTTCGATCTTCCTCCTTTCGTTCTCTATAAATGAGTCCGCCATATTAACTTATCCTTTCGATCTTCCTCCTTTCGTTCTCTATAAATGAGTCCGCCATATTAACTTATCATTTCTTTGCTATAAATGAGTCCGCCATATTAACTTATCCTTTCTTTGCTATAAATGAGTCCGCCATATTAACTTATCCTTTCTTTGCTATAAATGAGTCCGCCATATTAACTTATCCTTTCTTTGCTATAAATGAGTCCGCCATATTAACTTATCCTTTCTTTGCTATAAATGAGTCCGCCATATTAACTTATCCTTTCTTTGCTATAAATGAGTCCGCCATATTAATTCCTCCTTTCGTTCTCTATAAATGAGTCCGCCGTATTAACTTATCCTTTCTTTGCTATAAATGAGTCCGCCATATTAATTCCTCCTTTCGTTCTCTATAAATGAGTCCGGCATATTAACTTATCCTTTCGATCTTCCTCCTTTCGTTCTCTATAAATGAGTCCGCCATATTAACTTATCCTTTCTTTGCTATAAATGAGTCCGCCATATTAATTCCTCCTTTCGTTCTCTATAAATGAGTCCGGCATATTAACTTATCCTTTCGATCTTCCTCCTTTCGTTCTCTATAAATGAGTCCGCCATATTAACTTATCCTTTCTTTGCTATAAATGAGTCCGCCATATTAATTCCTCCTTTCGTTCTCTATAAATGAGTCCGGCATATTAACTTATCCTTTCGATCTTCCTCCTTTCGTTCTCTATAAATGAGTCCGCCATATTAACTTATCCTTTCGATCTTCCTCCTTTCGTTCTCTATAAATGAGTCCGCCGTATTAACTTATCCTTTCTTTGCTATAAATGAGACCGCCATATTAACTTATCCTTTCTTTGCTATAAATGAGTCCGCCATATTAACTTATCCTTTCTTTGCTATAAATGAGTCCGCCGTATTAACTTATCCTTTCGATCTTCCTCCTTTCGTTCTCTATAAATGAGTCCGCCATATTAACTTATCCTTTCGATCTTCCTCCTTTCCTTCTCTATAAATGAGTCCGCCATATTAACTTATCCTTTCTTTGCTATAAATGAGTCCGTCATATTAACTTATCCTTTCGATCTTCCTCCTTTCCTTCTCTATAAATGAGTCCGCCATATTAACTTATCCTTTCTTTGCTATAAATGAGTCCGCCATATTAACTTATCCTTTCGATCTTCCTCCTTTCGTTCTCTATAAATGAGTCCGCCATATTAACTTATCCTTTCGTTCTCTATAAATGAGTCCGCCATATTAACTTATCCTTTCGTTCTCTATAAATGAGTCCGTCATATTAACTTATCCTTTCGATCTTCCTCCTTTCGTTCTCTATAAATGAGTCCGCCATATTAACTTATCCTTTCTTTGCTATAAATGAGTCCGCCATATTAACTTATCCTTTCGATCTTCCTCCTTTCGTTCTCTATAAATGAGTCCGGCATATTAACTTATCCTTTCTTTGCTATAAATGAGTCCGCCATATTAACTTATCCTTTCTTTGCTATAAATGAGTCCGCCATATTAACTTATCCTTTCTTTGCTATAAATGAGTCCGCCATATTAACTTATCCTTTCGATCTTCCTCCTTTCGTTCTCTATAAATGAGTCCGCCATATTAACTTATCCTTTCGATCTTCCTCCTTTCGTTCTCTATAAATGAGTCCGCCATATTAACTTATCCTTTCGTTCTCTATAAATGAGTCCGCCATATTAACTTATCCTTTCGTTCTCTATAAATGAGTCCGCCATATTAACTTATCCTTTCGATCTTCCTCCTTTCGTTCTCTATAAATGAGTCCGCCATATTAACTTATCCTTTCTTTGCTATAAATGAGTCCGCCATATTAACTTATCCTTTCTTTGCTATAAATGAGTCCGCCATATTAACTTATCCTTTCGATCTTCCTCCTTTCGTTCTCTATAAATGAGTCCGCCATATTAACTTATCCTTTCGTTCTCTATAAATGAGTCCGCCATATTAACTTATCCTTTCGTTCTCTATAAATGAGTCCGCCATATTAACTTATCCTTTCTTTGCTATAAATGAGTCCGCCATATTAACTTATCCTTTCGATCTTCCTCCTTTCGTTCTCTATAAATGAGTCCGCCATATTAACTTATCCTTTCTTTGCTATAAATGAGTCCGCCATATTAACTTATCCTTTCTTTGCTATAAATGAGTCCGCCATATTAACTTATCCTTTCGATCTTCCTCCTTTCGTTCTCTATAAATGAGTCCGCCATATTAACTTATCCTTTCGATCTTCCTCCTTTCGTTCTCTATAAATGAGTCCGCCATATTAACTTATCCTTTCTTTGCTATAAATGAGTCCGCCATATTAACTTATCCTTTCTTTGCTATAAATGAGTCCGCCATATTAACTTATCCTTTCTTTGCTATAAATGAGTCCGCCATATTAACTTATCCTTTCTTTGCTATAAATGAGTCCGCCATATTAACTTATCCTTTCTTTGCTATAAATGAGTCCGCCATATTAACTTATCCTTTCGCCCTTTATCCTTTCGTTCTCTATAAATGAGTCCGGCATATTAACTTATCCTTTCGTTCTCTATAAATGAGTCCGCCATATTAACTTATCCTTTCTTTGCTATAAATGAGTCCGCCATATTAACTTATCCTTTCGTTCTCTATAAATGAGTCCGCCATATTAACTTATCCTTTCTTTGCTATAAATGAGTCCGCCATATTAACTTATCCTTTCGATCTTCCTCCTTTCGTTCTCTATAAATGAGTCCGCCATATTAACTTATCCTTTCTTTGCTATAAATGAGTCCGCCATATTAACTTATCCTTTCGATCTTCCTCCTTTCGTTCTCTATAAATGAGTCCGCCATATTAACTTATCCTTTCGTTCTCTATAAATGAGTCCGCCATATTAACTTATACTTTCTTTGCTATAAATGAGTCCGCCATATTAACTTATCCTTTCTTTGCTATAAATGAGTCCGCCATATTAACTTATCCTTTCTTTGCTATAAATGAGTCCGCCATATTAACTTATCCTTTCGATCTTCCTCCTTTCGTTCTCTATAAATGAGTCCGCCATATTAACTTATCCTTTCTTTGCTATAAATGAGTCCGCCATATTAACTTATCCTTTCGATCTTCCTCCTTTCGTTCTCTATAAATGAGTCCGCCATATTAACTTATCCTTTCTTTGCTATAAATGAGTCCGCCATATTAACTTATCCTTTCGATCTTCCTCCTTTCGTTCTCTATAAATGAGTCCGCCATATTAACTTATCCTTTCGATCTTCCTCCTTTCGTTCTCTATAAATGAGTCCGCCATATTAACTTATCCTTTCGATCTTCCTCCTTTCGTTCTCTATAAATGAGTCCGCCATATTAACTTATCCTTTCTTTGCTATAAATGAGTCCGCCATATTAACTTATCCTTTCGATCTTCCTCCTTTCGTTCTCTATAAATGAGTCCGCCATATTAACTTATCCTTTCTTTACTATAAATGAGTCCGCCATATTAACTTATCCTTTCTTTGCTATAAATGAGTCCGCCATATTAACTTATCCTTTCTTTGCTATAAATGAGTCCGCCATATTAACTTATCCTTTCGATCTTCCTCCTTTCGTTCTCTATAAATGAGTCCGCCATATTAACTTATCCTTTCGATCTTCCTCCTTTCGTTCTCTATAAATGAGTCCGCCATATTAACTTATCCTTTCTTTACTATAAATGAGTCCGCCATATTAACTTATCCTTTCTTTGCTATAAATGAGTCCGCCATATTAACTTATCCTTTCTTTGCTATAAATGAGTCCGCCATATTAACTTATCCTTTCGATCTTCCTCCTTTCGTTCTCTATAAATGAGTCCGCCATATTAACTTATCCTTTCGATCTTCCTCCTTTCGTTCTCTATAAATGAGTCCGCCATATTAACTTATCCTTTCGATCTTCCTCCTTTCGTTCTCTATAAATGAGTCCGCCATATTAACTTATCCTTTCGATCTTCCTCCTTTCCTTCTCTATAAATGAGTCCGCCATATTAACTTATCCTTTCTTTGCTATAAATGAGTCCGCCATATTAACTTATCCTTTCTTTGCTATAAATGAGTCCGCCATATTAACTTATCCTTTCAATCTTCCTCCTTTCCTTCTCTATAAATGAGTCCGCCATATTAACTTATCCTTTCGATCTTCCTCCTTTCCTTCTCTATAAATGAGTCCGCCATATTAACTTATCCTTTCTTTGCTATAAATGAGTCCGCCATATTAACTTATCCTTTCTTTGCTATAAATGAGTCCGCCATATTAACTTATCCTTTCGATCTTCCTCCTTTCGTTCTCTATAAATGAGTCCGGCATATTAACTTATCCTTTCTTTGCTATAAATGAGTCCGCCATATTAACTTATCCTTTCGATCTTCCTCCTTTCGTTCTCTATAAATGAGTCCGCCATATTAACTTATCCTTTCTTTGCTATAAATGAGTCCGCCATATTAACTTATCCTTTCGATCTTCCTCCTTTCCTTCTCTATAAATGAGTCCGCCATATTAACTTATCCTTTCGATCTTCCTCCTTTCGTTCTCTATAAATGAGTCCGCCATATTAACTTATCCTTTCGATCTTCCTCCTTTCGTTCTCTATAAATGAGTCCGCCATATTAACTTATCCTTTCTTTGCTATAAATGAGTCCGCCATATTAACTTATCCTTTCTTTGCTATAAATGAGTCCGCCATATTAACTTATCCTTTCTTTGCTATAAATGAGTCCGCCATATTAACTTATCCTTTCTTTGCTATAAATGAGTCCGCCATATTAACTTATCCTTTCGATCTTCCTCCTTTCCTTCTCTATAAATGAGTCCGCCATATTAACTTATCCTTTCTTTGCTATAAATGAGTCCGCCATATTAACTTATCCTTTCGATCTTCCTCCTTTCGTTCTCTATAAATGAGTCCGCCATATTAACTTATACTTTCGATCTTCCTCCTTTCGTTCTCTATAAATGAGTCCGCCATATTAACTTATCCTTTCGATCTTCCTCCTTTCGTTCTCTATAAATGAGTCCGCCATATTAACTTATCCTTTCTTTGCTATAAATGAGTCCGCCATATTAACTTATCCTTTCTTTGCTATAAATGAGTCCGCCATATTAACTTATCCTTTCGATCTTCCTCCTTTCGTTCTCTATAAATGAGTCCGCCATATTAACTTATCCTTTCGATCTTCCTCCTTTCGTTCTCTATAAATGAGTCCGCCATATTAACTTATCCTTTCGATCTTCCTCCTTTCGTTCTCTATAAATGAGTCCGCCATATTAACTTATCCTTTCGATCTTCCTCCTTTCGTTCTCTATAAATGAGTCCGCCATATTAACTTATCCTTTCGATCTTCCTCCTTTCGTTCTCTATAAATGAGTCCGCCATATTAACTTATCCTTTCTTTGCTATAAATGAGTCCGCCATATTAACTTATCCTTTCTTTGCTATAAATGAGTCCGCCATATTAACTTATCCTTTCGATCTTCCTCCTTTCGTTCTCTATAAATGAGTCCGCCGTATTAACTTATCATTTCTTTGCTATAAATGAGTCCGCCATATTAACTTATCCTTTCTTTGCTATAAATGAGTCCGCCATATTAACTTATCCTTTCGATCTTCCTCCTTTCGTTCTCTATAAATGAGTCCGCCATATTAACTTATCCTTTCGTTCTCTATAAATGAGTCCGCCATATTAACTTATCCTTTCGTTCTCTATAAATGAGTCCGCCATATTAACTTATCCTTTCGATCTTCCTCCTTTCGTTCTCTATAAATGAGTCCGCCATATTAACTTATCCTTTCGATCTTCCTCCTTTCCTTCTCTATAAATGAGTCCGCCATATTAACTTATCCTTTCCTTCTCTATAAATGAGTCCGCCATATTAACTTATCCTTTCGATCTTCCTCCTTTCGTTCTCTATAAATGAGTCCGCCATATTAACTTATCCTTTCGTTCTCTATAAATGAGTCCGGCATATTAACTTATCCTTTCTTTGCTATAAATGAGTCCGCCATATTAACTTATCCTTTCGATCTTCCTCCTTTCCTTCTCTATAAATGAGTCCGCCATATTAACTTATCCTTTCCTTCTCTATAAATGAGTCCGCCATATTAACTTATCCTTTCGATCTTCCTCCTTTCGTTCTCTATAAATGAGTCCGCCATATTAACTTATCCTTTCGTTCTCTATAAATGAGTCCGCCATATTAACTTATCCTTTCGTTCTCTATAAATGAGTCCGGCATATTAACTTATCCTTTCTTTGCTATAAATGAGTCCGCCATATTAACTTATCCTTTCGATCTTCCTCCTTTCCTTCTCTATAAATGAGTCCGCCATATTAACTTATCCTTTCCTTCTCTATAAATGAGTCCGCCATATTAACTTATCCTTTCGATCTTCCTCCTTTCCTTCTCTATAAATGAGTCCGCCATATTAACTTATCCTTTCGATCTTCCTCCTTTCGTTCTCTATAAATGAGTCCGCCATATTAACTTATCCTTTCGATCTTCCTCCTTTCGTTCTCTATAAATGAGTCCGCCATATTAACTTATCCTTTCGATCTTCCTCCTTTCGTTCTCTATAAATGAGTCCGCCATATTAACTTATCCTTTCGATCTTCCTCCTTTCGTTCTCTATAAATGAGTCCGCCATATTAACTTATCCTTTCGATCTTCCTCCTTTCGTTCTCTATAAATGAGTCCGCCATATTAACTTATCCTTTCGATCTTCCTCCTTTCGTTCTCTATAAATGAGTCCGCCATATTAATTCCTCCTTTCGTTCTCTATAAATGAGTCCGCCATATTAATTCCTCCTTTCGTTCTCTATAAATGAGTCCGCCATATTAACTTATCCTTTCGATCTTCCTCCTTTCCTTCTCTATAAATGAGTCCGCCATATTAACTTATCCTTTCGATCTTCCTCCTTTCCTTCTCTATAAATGAGTCCGCCATATTAACTTATCCTTTCGATCTTCCTCCTTTCGTTCTCTATAAATGAGTCCGCCATATTAATTCCTCCTTTCGTTCTCTATAAATGAGTCCGCCATATTAATTCCTCCTTTCGTTCTCTATAAATGAGTCCGCCATATTAACTTATCCTTTCGATCTTCCTCCTTTCCTTCTCTATAAATGAGTCCGCCATATTAACTTATCCTTTCGATCTTCCTCCTTTCGTTCTCTATAAATGAGTCCGCCATATTAATTCCTCCTTTCGTTCTCTATAAATGAGTCCGCCATATTAATTCCTCCTTTCGTTCTCTATAAATGAGTCCGCCATATTAACTTATCCTTTCGATCTTCCTCCTTTCGTTCTCTATAAATGAGTCCGCCATATTAACTTATCCTTTCGATCTTCCTCCTTTCGTTCTCTATAAATGAGTCCGCCATATTAACTTATCCTTTCGATCTTCCTCCTTTCGTTCTCTATAAATGAGTCCGCCATATTAACTTATCCTTTCGATCTTCCTCCTTTCGTTCTCTATAAATGAGTCCGCCATATTAACTTATCCTTTCTTTGCTATAAATGAGTCCGCCATATTAACTTATCCTTTCGATCTTCCTCCTTTCGTTCTCTATAAATGAGTCCGCCATATTAACTTATCCTTTCGATCTTCCTCCTTTCGTTCTCTATAAATGAGTCCGCCATATTAACTTATCCTTTCGATCTTCCTCCTTTCGTTCTCTATAAATGAGTCCGCCATATTAACTTATCCTTTCTTTGCTATAAATGAGTCCGCCATATTAACTTATCCTTTCTTTGCTATAAATGAGTCCGCCATATTAACTTATCCTTTCGTTCTCTATAAATGAGTCCGCCATATTAACTTATCCTTTCGATCTTCCTCCTTTCGTTCTCTATAAATGAGTCCGCCATATTAACTTATCCTTTCTTTGCTATAAATGAGTCCGCCATATTAACTTATCCTTTCTTTGCTATAAATGAGTCCGCCATATTAACTTATCCTTTCGATCTTCCTCCTTTCGTTCTCTATAAATGAGTCCGCCATATTAACTTATCCTTTCTTTGCTATAAATGAGTCCGCCATATTAACTTATCCTTTCGATCTTCCTCCTTTCCTTCTCTATAAATGAGTCCGCCATATTAACTTATCCTTTCGATCTTCCTCCTTTCGTTCTCTATAAATGAGTCCGCCATATTAACTTATCCTTTCGATCTTCCTCCTTTCGTTCTCTATAAATGAGTCCGCCATATTAACTTATCCTTTCGATCTTCCTCCTTTCGTTCTCTATAAATGAGTCCGCCATATTAACTTATCCTTTCGATCTTCCTCCTTTCGTTCTCTATAAATGAGTCCGCCATATTAACTTATCCTTTCTTTGCTATAAATGAGTCCGCCATATTAACTTATCCTTTCTTTGCTATAAATGAGTCCGCCATATTAACTTATCCTTTCGTTCTCTATAAATGAGTCCGCCATATTAACTTATCCTTTCGATCTTCCTCCTTTCCTTCTCTATAAATGAGTCCGCCATATTAACTTATCCTTTCGATCTTCCTCCTTTCGTTCTCTATAAATGAGTCCGCCATATTAACTTATCCTTTCGTTCTCTATAAATGAGTCCGCCATATTAACTTATCCTTTCTTTGCTATAAATGAGTCCGCCATATTAACTTATCCTTTCGATCTTCCTCCTTTCCTTCTCTATAAATGAGTCCGCCATATTAACTTATCCTTTCGATCTTCCTCCTTTCCTTCTCTATAAATGAGTCCGCCATATTAACTTATCCTTTCGATCTTCCTCCTTTCGTTCTCTATAAATGAGTCCGCCATATTAACTTATCCTTTCGTTCTCTATAAATGAGTCCGCCATATTAACTTATCCTTTCGATCTTCCTCCTTTCGTTCTCTATAAATGAGTCCGCCATATTAACTTATACTTTCGATCTTCCTCCTTTCGTTCTCTATAAATGAGTCCGCCATATTAACTTATACTTTCGATCTTCCTCCTTTCGTTCTCTATAAATGAGTCCGCCATATTAACTTATCCTTTCGTTCTCTATAAATGAGTCCGCCATATTAACTTATCCTTTCGATCTTCCTCCTTTCGTTCTCTATAAATGAGTCCGCCATATTAACTTATCCTTTCGATCTTCCTCCTTTCGTTCTCTATAAATGAGTCCGCCATATTAACTTATCCTTTCGATCTTCCTCCTTTCGTTCTCTATAAATGAGTCCGCCATATTAACTTATCCTTTCGATCTTCCTCCTTTCGTTCTCTATAAATGAGTCCGCCATATTAACTTATCCTTTCGATCTTCCTCCTTTCGTTCTCTATAAATGAGTCCGCCATATTAACTTATCCTTTCGATCTTCCTCCTTTCGTTCTCTATAAATGAGTCCGCCATATTAACTTATCCTTTCTTTGCTATAAATGAGTCCGCCATATTAACTTATCATTTCTTTGCTATAAATGAGTCCGCCATATTAACTTATCCTTTCGTTCTCTATAAATGAGTCCGCCATATTAACTTATCCTTTCTTTGCTATAAATGAGTCCGCCATATTAACTTATCCTTTCTTTGCTATAAATGAGTCCGCCATATTAACTTATCCTTTCGATCTTCCTCCTTTCGTTCTCTATAAATGAGTCCGCCATATTAACTTATCCTTTCTTTGCTATAAATGAGTCCGCCATATTAACTTATCCTTTCTTTGCTATAAATGAGTCCGCCATATTAACTTATCCTTTCGTTCTCTATAAATGAGTCCGCCATATTAACTTATCCTTTCTTTGCTATAAATGAGTCCGCCATATTAACTTATCCTTTCGATCTTCCTCCTTTCCTTCTCTATAAATGAGTCCGCCATATTAACTTATCCTTTCGATCTTCCTCCTTTCGTTCTCTATAAATGAGTCCGCCATATTAACTTATCCTTTCTTTGCTATAAATGAGTCCGCCATATTAACTTATCCTTTCGATCTTCCTCCTTTCCTTCTCTATAAATGAGTCCGCCATATTAACTTATCCTTTCGATCTTCCTCCTTTCGTTCTCTATAAATGAGTCCGCCATATTAACTTATCCTTTCGATCTTCCTCCTTTCGTTCTCTATAAATGAGTCCGCCATATTAACTTATCCTTTCTTTGCTATAAATGAGTCCGCCATATTAACTTATCATTTCTTTGCTATAAATGAGTCCGCCATATTAACTTATCCTTTCTTTGCTATAAATGAGTCCGCCATATTAACTTATCCTTTCGATCTTCCTCCTTTCGTTCTCTATAAATGAGTCCGCCATATTAACTTATCCTTTCGTTCTCTATAAATGAGTCCGCCATATTAACTTATCCTTTCGATCTTCCTCCTTTCGTTCTCTATAAATGAGTCCGCCATATTAACTTATCCTTTCGATCTTCCTCCTTTCGTTCTCTATAAATGAGTCCGCCATATTAACTTATCCTTTCGATCTTCCTCCTTTCGTTCTCTATAAATGAGTCCGCCATATTAACTTATCCTTTCTTTGCTATAAATGAGTCCGCCATATTAACTTATCATTTCTTTGCTATAAATGAGTCCGCCATATTAACTTATCCTTTCTTTGCTATAAATGAGTCCGCCATATTAACTTATCCTTTCGATCTTCCTCCTTTCGTTCTCTATAAATGAGTCCGCCATATTAACTTATCCTTTCGTTCTCTATAAATGAGTCCGCCATATTAACTTATCCTTTCGATCTTCCTCCTTTCGTTCTCTATAAATGAGTCCGCCATATTAACTTATCCTTTCGATCTTCCTCCTTTCGTTCTCTATAAATGAGTCCGCCATATTAACTTATCCTTTCGATCTTCCTCCTTTCGTTCTCTATAAATGAGTCCGCCATATTAACTTATCCTTTCGATCTTCCTCCTTTCGTTCTCTATAAATGAGTCCGCCATATTAACTTATCCTTTCGATCTTCCTCCTTTCGTTCTCTATAAATGAGTCCGCCATATTAACTTATCCTTTCTTTGCTATAAATGAGTCCGCCATATTAACTTATCATTTCTTTGCTATAAATGAGTCCGCCATATTAACTTATCCTTTCGTTCTCTATAAATGAGTCCGCCATATTAACTTATCCTTTCTTTGCTATAAATGAGTCCGCCATATTAACTTATCCTTTCTTTGCTATAAATGAGTCCGCCATATTAACTTATCCTTTCGATCTTCCTCCTTTCGTTCTCTATAAATGAGTCCGCCATATTAACTTATCCTTTCTTTGCTATAAATGAGTCCGCCATATTAACTTATCCTTTCTTTGCTATAAATGAGTCCGCCATATTAACTTATCCTTTCGTTCTCTATAAATGAGTCCGCCATATTAACTTATCCTTTCTTTGCTATAAATGAGTCCGCCATATTAACTTATCCTTTCGATCTTCCTCCTTTCCTTCTCTATAAATGAGTCCGCCATATTAACTTATCCTTTCGATCTTCCTCCTTTCGTTCTCTATAAATGAGTCCGCCATATTAACTTATCCTTTCTTTGCTATAAATGAGTCCGCCATATTAACTTATCCTTTCGATCTTCCTCCTTTCCTTCTCTATAAATGAGTCCGCCATATTAACTTATCCTTTCGATCTTCCTCCTTTCGTTCTCTATAAATGAGTCCGCCATATTAACTTATCCTTTCGATCTTCCTCCTTTCGTTCTCTATAAATGAGTCCGCCATATTAACTTATCCTTTCTTTGCTATAAATGAGTCCGCCATATTAACTTATCATTTCTTTGCTATAAATGAGTCCGCCATATTAACTTATCCTTTCTTTGCTATAAATGAGTCCGCCATATTAACTTATCCTTTCGATCTTCCTCCTTTCGTTCTCTATAAATGAGTCCGCCATATTAACTTATCCTTTCGTTCTCTATAAATGAGTCCGCCATATTAACTTATCCTTTCGATCTTCCTCCTTTCCTTCTCTATAAATGAGTCCGCCATATTAACTTATCCTTTCGATCTTCCTCCTTTCGTTCTCTATAAATGAGTCCGCCATATTAACTTATCCTTTCGATCTTCCTCCTTTCGTTCTCTATAAATGAGTCCGCCATATTAACTTATCCTTTCGATCTTCCTCCTTTCCTTCTCTATAAATGAGTCCGCCATATTAACTTATCCTTTCGTTCTCTATAAATGAGTCCGCCATATTAACTTATCCTTTCGATCTTCCTCCTTTCCTTCTCTATAAATGAGTCCGCCATATTAACTTATCCTTTCGATCTTCCTCCTTTCGTTCTCTATAAATGAGTCCGCCATATTAACTTATCCTTTCGATCTTCCTCCTTTCGTTCTCTATAAATGAGTCCGCCATATTAACTTATCCTTTCGATCTTCCTCCTTTCGTTCTCTATAAATGAGTCCGCCATATTAACTTATCCTTTCGATCTTCCTCCTTTCGTTCTCTATAAATGAGTCCGCCATATTAACTTATACTTTCGATCTTCCTCCTTTCGTTCTCTATAAATGAGTCCGCCATATTAACTTATACTTTCGATCTTCCTCCTTTCGTTCTCTATAAATGAGTCCGCCATATTAACTTATACTTTCGATCTTCCTCCTTTCGTTCTCTATAAATGAGTCCGCCATATTAACTTATCCTTTCGATCTTCCTCCTTTCGTTCTCTATAAATGAGTCCGCCATATTAACTTATCCTTTCGTTCTCTATAAATGAGTCCGCCATATTAACTTATCCTTTCGATCTTCCTCCTTTCCTTCTCTATAAATGAGTCCGCCATATTAACTTATCCTTTCGATCTTCCTCCTTTCGTTCTCTATAAATGAGTCCGCCATATTAACTTATCCTTTCGTTCTCTATAAATGAGTCCGCCATATTAACTTATCCTTTCGATCTTCCTCCTTTCGTTCTCTATAAATGAGTCCGCCATATTAACTTATCCTTTCGATCTTCCTCCTTTCCTTCTCTATAAATGAGTCCGCCATATTAACTTATCCTTTCGTTCTCTATAAATGAGTCCGCCATATTAACTTATCCTTTCGATCTTCCTCCTTTCCTTCTCTATAAATGAGTCCGCCATATTAACTTATCCTTTCGATCTTCCTCCTTTCGTTCTCTATAAATGAGTCCGCCATATTAACTTATCCTTTCGTTCTCTATAAATGAGTCCACCATATTAACTTATCCTTTCGATCTTCCTCCTTTCGTTCTCTATAAATGAGTCCGCCATATTAACTTATCCTTTCGATCTTCCTCCTTTCGTTCTCTATAAATGAGTCCGCCATATTAACTTATCCTTTCGATCTTCCTCCTTTCCTTCTCTATAAATGAGTCCGCCATATTAACTTATCCTTTCGATCTTCCTCCTTTCGTTCTCTATAAATGAGTCCGCCATATTAACTTATCCTTTCTTTGCTATAAATGAGTCCGGCATATTAATTCCTCCTTTCGTTCTCTATAAATGAGTCCGCCATATTAACTTATCCTTTCGATCTTCCTCCTTTCGTTCTCTATAAATGAGTCCGCCATATTAACTTATCCTTTCGATCTTCCTCCTTTCCTTCTCTATAAATGAGTCCGCCATATTAACTTATCCTTTCGATCTTCCTCCTTTCGTTCTCTATAAATGAGTCCGCCATATTAACTTATCCTTTCGATCTTCCTCCTTTCCTTCTCTATAAATGAGTCCGCCATATTAACTTATCCTTTCGATCTTCCTCCTTTCGTTCTCTATAAATGAGTCCGCCATATTAACTTATCCTTTCGATCTTCCTCCTTTCGTTCTCTATAAATGAGTCCGCCGTATTAACTTATCCTTTCGATCTTCCTCCTTTCGTTCTCTATAAATGAGTCCGCCATATTAACTTATCCTTTCGATCTTCCTCCTTTCGTTCTCTATAAATGAGTCCGCCATATTAACTTATCCTTTCGATCTTCCTCCTTTCGTTCTCTATAAATGAGTCCGCCATATTAACTTATCCTTTCGATCTTCCTCCTTTCGTTCTCTATAAATGAGTCCGCCATATTAACTTATCCTTTCGATCTTCCTCCTTTCGTTCTCTATAAATGAGTCCGCCATATTAACTTATACTTTCGATCTTCCTCCTTTCGTTCTCTATAAATGAGTCCGCCATATTAACTTATCCTTTCTTTGCTATAAATGAGTCCGCCATATTAACTTATCCTTTCTTTGCTATAAATGAGTCCGCCATATTAACTTATCCTTTCTTTGCTATAAATGAGTCCGCCATATTAACTTATCCTTTCGATCTTCCTCCTTTCGTTCTCTATAAATGAGTCCGCCATATTAACTTATCCTTTCGATCTTCCTCCTTTCGTTCTCTATAAATGAGTCCGCCATATTAACTTATCCTTTCGATCTTCCTCCTTTCGTTCTCTATAAATGAGTCCGCCATATTAACTTATCCTTTCGATCTTCCTCCTTTCGTTCTCTATAAATGAGTCCGCCATATTAACTTATACTTTCGATCTTCCTCCTTTCGTTCTCTATAAATGAGTCCGCCATATTAACTTATCCTTTCTTTGCTATAAATGAGTCCGCCATATTAACTTATCCTTTCTTTGCTATAAATGAGTCCGCCATATTAACTTATCCTTTCGATCTTCCTCCTTTCGTTCTCTATAAATGAGTCCGCCATATTAACTTATCCTTTCGTTCTCTATAAATGAGTCCGCCATATTAACTTATACTTTCGATCTTCCTCCTTTCGTTCTCTATAAATGAGTCCGCCATATTAACTTATCCTTTCTTTGCTATAAATGAGTCCGCCATATTAACTTATCATTTCTTTGCTATAAATGAGTCCGCCATATTAACTTATCCTTTCGTTCTCTATAAATGAGTCCGCCATATTAACTTATCCTTTCTTTGCTATAAATGAGTCCGCCATATTAACTTATCCTTTCTTTGCTATAAATGAGTCCGCCATATTAACTTATCCTTTCGATCTTCCTCCTTTCGTTCTCTATAAATGAGTCCGCCATATTAACTTATCCTTTCGATCTTCCTCCTTTCCTTCTCTATAAATGAGTCCGCCATATTAACTTATCCTTTCGATCTTCCTCCTTTCGTTCTCTATAAATGAGTCCGCCATATTAACTTATCCTTTCGATCTTCCTCCTTTCCTTCTCTATAAATGAGTCCGCCATATTAACTTATCCTTTCGATCTTCCTCCTTTCGTTCTCTATAAATGAGTCCGCCATATTAACTTATCCTTTCTTTGCTATAAATGAGTCCGCCATATTAACTTATCCTTTCTTTGCTATAAATGAGTCCGCCATATTAACTTATCCTTTCGTTCTCTATAAATGAGTCCGCCATATTAACTTATCCTTTCTTTGCTATAAATGAGTCCGCCATATTAACTTATCCTTTCGATCTTCCTCCTTTCGTTCTCTATAAATGAGTCCGCCATATTAACTTATCCTTTCGATCTTCCTCCTTTCCTTCTCTATAAATGAGTCCGCCATATTAACTTATCCTTTCGATCTTCCTCCTTTCGTTCTCTATAAATGAGTCCGCCATATTAACTTATCCTTTCTTTGCTATAAATGAGTCCGCCATATTAACTTATCCTTTCGATCTTCCTCCTTTCGTTCTCTATAAATGAGTCCGCCATATTAACTTATACTTTCGATCTTCCTCCTTTCGTTCTCTATAAATGAGTCCGCCATATTAACTTATCCTTTCGATCTTCCTCCTTTCGTTCTCTATAAATGAGTCCGCCATATTAACTTATCCTTTCTTTGCTATAAATGAGTCCGCCATATTAACTTATCCTTTCTTTGCTATAAATGAGTCCGCCATATTAACTTATCCTTTCTTTGCTATAAATGAGTCCGCCATATTAACTTATCCTTTCGATCTTCCTCCTTTCGTTCTCTATAAATGAGTCCGCCATATTAACTTATCCTTTCGATCTTCCTCCTTTCGTTCTCTATAAATGAGTCCGCCATATTAACTTATCCTTTCGTTCTCTATAAATGAGTCCGCCATATTAACTTATCCTTTCGATCTTCCTCCTTTCGTTCTCTATAAATGAGTCCGCCATATTAACTTATCCTTTCTTTGCTATAAATGAGTCCGCCATATTAACTTATCCTTTCTTTGCTATAAATGAGTCCGCCATATTAACTTATCCTTTCTTTGCTATAAATGAGTCCGCCATATTAACTTATCCTTTCGATCTTCCTCCTTTCGTTCTCTATAAATGAGTCCGCCATATTAACTTATCCTTTCGATCTTCCTCCTTTCGTTCTCTATAAATGAGTCCGCCATATTAACTTATCCTTTCGTTCTCTATAAATGAGTCCGCCATATTAACTTATCCTTTCGATCTTCCTCCTTTCGTTCTCTATAAATGAGTCCGCCATATTAACTTATCCTTTCGATCTTCCTCCTTTCGTTCTCTATAAATGAGTCCGCCATATTAACTTATCCTTTCGTTCTCTATAAATGAGTCCGCCATATTAACTTATCCTTTCTTTGCTATAAATGAGTCCGCCATATTAACTTATCCTTTCTTTGCTATAAATGAGTCCGCCATATTAACTTATCCTTTCTTTGCTATAAATGAGTCCGGCATATTAACTTATCCTTTCGATCTTCCTCCTTTCTTTGCTATAAATGAGTCCGCCATATTAACTTATCCTTTCGATCTTCCTCCTTTCGTTCTCTATAAATGAGTCCGCCATATTAACTTATCCTTTCGATCTTCCTCCTTTCGTTCTCTATAAATGAGTCCGCCATATTAACTTATCCTTTCGTTCTCTATAAATGAGTCCGCCATATTAATTCCTCCTTTCGTTCTCTATAAATGAGTCCGCCATATTAACTTATCCTTTCGATCTTCCTCCTTTCGTTCTCTATAAATGAGTCCGCCATATTAACTTATCCTTTCGATCTTCCTCCTTTCGTTCTCTATAAATGAGTCCGCCATATTAACTTATCCTTTCGTTCTCTATAAATGAGTCCGCCATATTAACTTATCCTTTCGTTCTCTATAAATGAGTCCGCCATATTAACTTATCCTTTCGATCTTCCTCCTTTCGTTCTCTATAAATGAGTCCGCCATATTAACTTATCCTTTCTTTGCTATAAATGAGTCCGCCATATTAACTTATCCTTTCTTTGCTATAAATGAGTCCGCCATATTAACTTATCCTTTCGATCTTCCTCCTTTCGTTCTCTATAAATGAGTCCGCCATATTAACTTATCCTTTCGATCTTCCTCCTTTCGTTCTCTATAAATGAGTCCGCCATATTAACTTATCCTTTCTTTGCTATAAATGAGTCCGCCATATTAACTTATCCTTTCTTTGCTATAAATGAGTCCGCCATATTAACTTATCCTTTCTTTGCTATAAATGAGTCCGCCATATTAACTTATCCTTTCGATCTTCCTCCTTTCGTTCTCTATAAATGAGTCCGCCATATTAACTTATCCTTTCGATCTTCCTCCTTTCGTTCTCTATAAATGAGTCCGCCATATTAACTTATCCTTTCGATCTTCCTCCTTTCGTTCTCTATAAATGAGTCCGCCATATTAACTTATCCTTTCGTTCTCTATAAATGAGTCCGCCATATTAACTTATCCTTTCGTTCTCTATAAATGAGTCCGCCATATTAACTTATCCTTTCGTTCTCTATAAATGAGTCCGCCATATTAACTTATCCTTTCTTTGCTATAAATGAGTCCGCCATATTAACTTATCCTTTCGATCTTCCTCCTTTCGTTCTCTATAAATGAGTCCGCCATATTAACTTATCCTTTCGATCTTCCTCCTTTCGTTCTCTATAAATGAGTCCGCCATATTAACTTATCCTTTCGATCTTCCTCCTTTCGTTCTCTATAAATGAGTCCGCCATATTAACTTATCCTTTCGATCTTCCTCCTTTCGTTCTCTATAAATGAGTCCGCCATATTAACTTATCCTTTCTTTGCTATAAATGAGTCCGCCATATTAACTTATCCTTTCGTTCTCTATAAATGAGTCCGCCATATTAACTTATCCTTTCTTTGCTATAAATGAGTCCGCCATATTAACTTATCCTTTCGATCTTCCTCCTTTCGTTCTCTATAAATGAGTCCGCCATATTAACTTATCCTTTCGATCTTCCTCCTTTCGTTCTCTATAAATGAGTCCGCCATATTAACTTATCCTTTCGATCTTCCTCCTTTCGTTCTCTATAAATGAGTCCGCCATATTAACTTATCCTTTCGTTCTCTATAAATGAGTCCGCCATATTAACTTATCCTTTCGTTCTCTATAAATGAGTCCGCCATATTAATTCCTCCTTTCGTTCTCTATAAATGAGTCCGCCATATTAACTTATCCTTTCTTTGCTATAAATGAGTCCGCCATATTAACTTATCCTTTCGATCTTCCTCCTTTCGTTCTCTATAAATGAGTCCGCCATATTAACTTATCCTTTCGATCTTCCTCCTTTCGTTCTCTATAAATGAGTCCGCCATATTAACTTATCCTTTCTTTGCTATAAATGAGTCCGCCATATTAACTTATCCTTTCGATCTTCCTCCTTTCGTTCTCTATAAATGAGTCCGCCATATTAACTTATCCTTTCGATCTTCCTCCTTTCCTTCTCTATAAATGAGTCCGCCATATTAACTTATCCTTTCGATCTTCCTCCTTTCGTTCTCTATAAATGAGTCCGCCATATTAACTTATCCTTTCGATCTTCCTCCTTTCGTTCTCTATAAATGAGTCCGCCATATTAACTTATCCTTTCGATCTTCCTCCTTTCGTTCTCTATAAATGAGTCCGCCATATTAACTTATCCTTTCGTTCTCTATAAATGAGTCCGCCATATTAACTTATCCTTTCGTTCTCTATAAATGAGTCCGCCATATTAACTTATCCTTTCGTTCTCTATAAATGAGTCCGCCATATTAACTTATCCTTTCTTTGCTATAAATGAGTCCGCCATATTAACTTATCCTTTCGATCTTCCTCCTTTCGTTCTCTATAAATGAGTCCGCCATATTAACTTATCCTTTCGATCTTCCTCCTTTCGTTCTCTATAAATGAGTCCGCCATATTAACTTATCCTTTCGTTCTCTATAAATGAGTCCGCCATATTAACTTATCCTTTCGTTCTCTATAAATGAGTCCGCCATATTAACTTATCCTTTCGATCTTCCTCCTTTCGTTCTCTATAAATGAGTCCGCCATATTAACTTATCCTTTCGATCTTCCTCCTTTCGTTCTCTATAAATGAGTCCGCCATATTAACTTATCATTTCTTTGCTATAAATGAGTCCGCCATATTAACTTATCCTTTCGTTCTCTATAAATGAGTCCGCCATATTAACTTATCCTTTCTTTGCTATAAATGAGTCCGCCATATTAACTTATCCTTTCTTTGCTATAAATGAGTCCGCCATATTAACTTATCATTTCTTTGCTATAAATGAGTCCGCCATATTAACTTATCCTTTCGTTCTCTATAAATGAGTCCGCCATATTAATTCCTCCTTTCGTTCTCTATAAATGAGTCCGCCATATTAACTTATCCTTTCTTTGCTATAAATGAGTCCGCCATATTAACTTATCCTTTCGATCTTCCTCCTTTCGTTCTCTATAAATGAGTCCGCCATATTAACTTATCCTTTCGATCTTCCTCCTTTCCTTCTCTATAAATGAGTCCGCCATATTAACTTATCCTTTCGATCTTCCTCCTTTCGTTCTCTATAAATGAGTCCGCCATATTAACTTATCCTTTCGTTCTCTATAAATGAGTCCGCCATATTAACTTATCCTTTCGATCTTCCTCCTTTCGTTCTCTATAAATGAGTCCGCCATATTAACTTATCCTTTCGATCTTCCTCCTTTCGTTCTCTATAAATGAGTCCGCCATATTAACTTATCCTTTCGATCTTCCTCCTTTCGTTCTCTATAAATGAGTCCGCCATATTAACTTATCCTTTCGATCTTCCTCCTTTCGTTCTCTATAAATGAGTCCGCCATATTAACTTATCCTTTCGATCTTCCTCCTTTCGTTCTCTATAAATGAGTCCGCCATATTAACTTATCCTTTCGATCTTCCTCCTTTCGTTCTCTATAAATGAGTCCGCCATATTAACTTATCCTTTCGATCTTCCTCCTTTCGTTCTCTATAAATGAGTCCGCCATATTAACTTATCCTTTCGATCTTCCTCCTTTCCTTCTCTATAAATGAGTCCGCCATATTAACTTATCCTTTCGATCTTCCTCCTTTCGTTCTCTATAAATGAGTCCGCCATATTAACTTATCCTTTCGATCTTCCTCCTTTCGTTCTCTATAAATGAGTCCGCCATATTAACTTATCCTTTCGATCTTCCTCCTTTCCTTCTCTATAAATGAGTCCGCCATATTAACTTATCCTTTCGATCTTCCTCCTTTCCTTCTCTATAAATGAGTCCGCCATATTAACTTATCCTTTCGATCTTCCTCCTTTCCTTCTCTATAAATGAGTCCGCCATATTAACTTATCCTTTCGATCTTCCTCCTTTCGTTCTCTATAAATGAGTCCGCCATATTAACTTATCCTTTCGATCTTCCTCCTTTCCTTCTCTATAAATGAGTCCGCCATATTAACTTATCCTTTCGATCTTCCTCCTTTCGTTCTCTATAAATGAGTCCGCCATATTAACTTATCCTTTCTTTGCTATAAATGAGTCCGCCATATTAACTTATCCTTTCGATCTTCCTCCTTTCCTTCTCTATAAATGAGTCCGCCATATTAACTTATCCTTTCGATCTTCCTCCTTTCGTTCTCTATAAATGAGTCCGCCGTATTAATTCCTCCTTTCGTTCTCTATAAATGAGTCCGCCATATTAACTTATCCTTTCGATCTTCCTCCTTTCGTTCTCTATAAATGAGTCCGCCATATTAACTTATCCTTTCGATCTTCCTCCTTTCCTTCTCTATAAATGAGTCCGCCATATTAACTTATCCTTTCGATCTTCCTCCTTTCGTTCTCTATAAATGAGTCCGCCATATTAACTTATCCTTTCTTTGCTATAAATGAGTCCGCCATATTAACTTATCCTTTCGATCTTCCTCCTTTCGTTCTCTATAAATGAGTCCGCCATATTAACTTATCCTTTCGATCTTCCTCCTTTCGTTCTCTATAAATGAGTCCGCCATATTAACTTATCCTTTCGATCTTCCTCCTTTCCTTCTCTATAAATGAGTCCGCCATATTAACTTATCCTTTCGATCTTCCTCCTTTCCTTCTCTATAAATGAGTCCGCCATATTAACTTATCCTTTCGATCTTCCTCCTTTCCTTCTCTATAAATGAGTCCGCCATATTAACTTATCCTTTCTTTGCTATAAATGAGTCCGCCATATTAACTTATCCTTTCGATCTTCCTCCTTTCCTTCTCTATAAATGAGTCCGCCATATTAACTTATCCTTTCGATCTTCCTCCTTTCGTTCTCTATAAATGAGTCCGCCGTATTAATTCCTCCTTTCGTTCTCTATAAATGAGTCCGCCATATTAACTTATCCTTTCGATCTTCCTCCTTTCCTTCTCTATAAATGAGTCCGCCATATTAACTTATCCTTTCGATCTTCCTCCTTTCGTTCTCTATAAATGAGTCCGCCATATTAACTTATCCTTTCGATCTTCCTCCTTTCCTTCTCTATAAATGAGTCCGCCATATTAACTTATCCTTTCGATCTTCCTCCTTTCGTTCTCTATAAATGAGTCCGCCATATTAACTTATCCTTTCTTTGCTATAAATGAGTCCGCCATATTAACTTATCCTTTCGATCTTCCTCCTTTCCTTCTCTATAAATGAGTCCGCCATATTAACTTATCCTTTCGATCTTCCTCCTTTCGTTCTCTATAAATGAGTCCGCCGTATTAATTCCTCCTTTCGTTCTCTATAAATGAGTCCGCCATATTAACTTATCCTTTCGATCTTCCTCCTTTCGTTCTCTATAAATGAGTCCGCCGTATTAATTCCTCCTTTCGTTCTCTATAAATGAGTCCGCCATATTAACTTATCCTTTCGATCTTCCTCCTTTCGTTCTCTATAAATGAGTCCGCCATATTAACTTATCCTTTCGATCTTCCTCCTTTCGTTCTCTATAAATGAGTCCGCCATATTAACTTATCCTTTCGTTCTCTATAAATGAGTCCGCCATATTAACTTATCCTTTCGTTCTCTATAAATGAGTCCGCCATATTAACTTATCCTTTCGTTCTCTATAAATGAGTCCGCCATATTAACTTATCCTTTCGTTCTCTATAAATGAGTCCGCCATATTAACTTATCCTTTCGTTCTCTATAAATGAGTCCGCCATATTAACTTATCCTTTCTTTGCTATAAATGAGTCCGCCATATTAACTTATCCTTTCGATCTTCCTCCTTTCGTTCTCTATAAATGAGTCCGCCATATTAACTTATCCTTTCTTTGCTATAAATGAGTCCGCCATATTAACTTATCCTTTCGATCTTCCTCCTTTCGTTCTCTATAAATGAGTCCGCCATATTAACTTATCCTTTCGATCTTCCTCCTTTCGTTCTCTATAAATGAGTCCGCCATATTAACTTATCCTTTCGATCTTCCTCCTTTCCTTCTCTATAAATGAGTCCGCCATATTAACTTATCCTTTCGATCTTCCTCCTTTCGTTCTCTATAAATGAGTCCGCCATATTAACTTATCCTTTCGATCTTCCTCCTTTCCTTCTCTATAAATGAGTCCGCCATATTAACTTATCCTTTCGATCTTCCTCCTTTCGTTCTCTATAAATGAGTCCGCCATATTAACTTATCCTTTCGTTCTCTATAAATGAGTCCGCCATATTAACTTATCCTTTCTTTGCTATAAATGAGTCCGCCATATTAACTTATCCTTTCGATCTTCCTCCTTTCGTTCTCTATAAATGAGTCCGCCATATTAACTTATCCTTTCGATCTTCCTCCTTTCGTTCTCTATAAATGAGTCCGCCATATTAACTTATCCTTTCGTTCTCTATAAATGAGTCCGCCGTATTAACTTATCCTTTCTTTGCTATAAATGAGTCCGCCATATTAACTTATCCTTTCGATCTTCCTCCTTTCCTTCTCTATAAATGAGTCCGCCATATTAACTTATCCTTTCGATCTTCCTCCTTTCGTTCTCTATAAATGAGTCCGCCATATTAACTTATCCTTTCGTTCTCTATAAATGAGTCCGCCGTATTAACTTATCCTTTCTTTGCTATAAATGAGTCCGCCATATTAACTTATCCTTTCGATCTTCCTCCTTTCCTTCTCTATAAATGAGTCCGCCATATTAACTTATCCTTTCGATCTTCCTCCTTTCGTTCTCTATAAATGAGTCCGCCATATTAACTTATCCTTTCTTTGCTATAAATGAGTCCGCCATATTAACTTATCCTTTCGATCTTCCTCCTTTCGTTCTCTATAAATGAGTCCGCCATATTAACTTATCCTTTCGTTCTCTATAAATGAGTCCGCCATATTAACTTATCCTTTCGTTCTTCCTCCTTTCGTTCTCTATAAATGAGTCCGCCGTATTAACTTATCCTTTCGATCTTCCTCCTTTCCTTCTCTATAAATGAGTCCGCCATATTAACTTATCCTTTCGATCTTCCTCCTTTCGTTCTCTATAAATGAGTCCGCCATATTAACTTATCCTTTCGTTCTCTATAAATGAGTCCGCCATATTAACTTATCCTTTCGATCTTCCTCCTTTCGTTCTCTATAAATGAGTCCGCCATATTAACTTATCCTTTCGTTCTCTATAAATGAGTCCGCCGTATTAACTTATCCTTTCGATCTTCCTCCTTTCCTTCTCTATAAATGAGTCCGCCATATTAACTTATCCTTTCGATCTTCCTCCTTTCCTTCTCTATAAATGAGTCCGCCATATTAACTTATCCTTTCGTTCTCTATAAATGAGTCCGCCATATTAACTTATCCTTTCTTTACTATAAATGAGTCCGCCATATTAACTTATCCTTTCGATCTTCCTCCTTTCGTTCTCTATAAATGAGTCCGCCATATTAACTTATCCTTTCGATCTTCCTCCTTTCGTTCTCTATAAATGAGTCCGCCATATTAACTTATCCTTTCGTTCTCTATAAATGAGTCCGCCATATTAACTTATCCTTTCGATCTTCCTCCTTTCGTTCTCTATAAATGAGTCCGCCATATTAACTTATCCTTTCGATCTTCCTCCTTTCGTTCTCTATAAATGAGTCCGCCATATTAACTTATCCTTTCTTTGCTATAAATGAGTCCGCCATATTAACTTATCCTTTCGATCTTCCTCCTTTCGTTCTCTATAAATGAGTCCGTCATATTAACTTATCCTTTCGTTCTCTATAAATGAGTCCGCCATATTAACTTATCCTTTCTTTGCTATAAATGAGTCCGCCATATTAACTTATCCTTTCTTTGCTATAAATGAGTCCGCCATATTAACTTATCCTTTCGATCTTCCTCCTTTCGTTCTCTATAAATGAGTCCGCCATATTAACTTATCCTTTCGATCTTCCTCCTTTCGTTCTCTATAAATGAGTCCGCCATATTAACTTATCCTTTCGATCTTCCTCCTTTCGTTCTCTATAAATGAGTCCGTCATATTAACTTATCCTTTCGATCTTCCTCCTTTCGTTCTCTATAAATGAGTCCGCCATATTAACTTATCCTTTCGATCTTCCTCCTTTCGTTCTCTATAAATGAGTCCGCCATATTAACTTATCCTTTCGATCTTCCTCCTTTCGTTCTCTATAAATGAGTCCGCCATATTAACTTATCCTTTCGATCTTCCTCCTTTCGTTCTCTATAAATGAGTCCGTCATATTAACTTATCCTTTCGTTCTCTATAAATGAGTCCGCCATATTAACTTATCCTTTCGATCTTCCTCCTTTCGTTCTCTATAAATGAGTCCGCCATATTAACTTATCCTTTCGTTCTCTATAAATGAGTCCGCCATATTAACTTATCCTTTCTTTGCTATAAATGAGTCCGCCATATTAACTTATCCTTTCGATCTTCCTCCTTTCGTTCTCTATAAATGAGTCCGCCATATTAACTTATCCTTTCGTTCTCTATAAATGAGTCCGCCATATTAACTTATCCTTTCGATCTTCCTCCTTTCGTTCTCTATAAATGAGTCCGCCATATTAACTTATCCTTTCTTTGCTATAAATGAGTCCGCCATATTAACTTATCCTTTCGATCTTCCTCCTTTCGTTCTCTATAAATGAGTCCGCCATATTAACTTATACTTTCGATCTTCCTCCTTTCGTTCTCTATAAATGAGTCCGCCATATTAACTTATCCTTTCTTTGCTATAAATGAGTCCGCCATATTAACTTATCCTTTCGATCTTCCTCCTTTCGTTCTCTATAAATGAGTCCGCCATATTAACTTATCCTTTCTTTGCTATAAATGAGTCCGCCATATTAACTTATCCTTTCGTTCTCTATAAATGAGTCCGCCATATTAACTTATACTTTCGATCTTCCTCCTTTCGTTCTCTATAAATGAGTCCGCCATATTAACTTATCCTTTCGATCTTCCTCCTTTCGTTCTCTATAAATGAGTCCGCCATATTAACTTATCCTTTCGATCTTCCTCCTTTCGTTCTCTATAAATGAGTCCGCCATATTAACTTATCCTTTCTTTGCTATAAATGAGTCCGCCATATTAACTTATCCTTTCTTTGCTATAAATGAGTCCGCCATATTAACTTATCCTTTCTTTGCTATAAATGAGTCCGCCGTATTAACTTATCCTTTCTTTGCTATAAATGAGTCCGCCATATTAACTTATCCTTTCTTTGCTATAAATGAGTCCGCCATATTAACTTATCCTTTCTTTGCTATAAATGAGTCCGCCATATTAACTTATCCTTTCGATCTTCCTCCTTTCGTTCTCTATAAATGAGTCCGCCATATTAACTTATCCTTTCTTTGCTATAAATGAGTCCGCCATATTAACTTATCCTTTCTTTGCTATAAATGAGTCCGCCATATTAACTTATCCTTTCTTTGCTATAAATGAGTCCGCCATATTAACTTATCCTTTCGTTCTCTATAAATGAGTCCGCCATATTAACTTATCCTTTCTTTGCTATAAATGAGTCCGCCATATTAACTTATCCTTTCTTTGCTATAAATGAGTCCGCCATATTAACTTATCATTTCTTTGCTATAAATGAGTCCGCCATATTAACTTATCCTTTCGTTCTCTATAAATGAGTCCGCCATATTAATTCCTCCTTTCGTTCTCTATAAATGAGTCCGCCATATTAACTTATCCTTTCTTTGCTATAAATGAGTCCGCCATATTAACTTATCCTTTCGATCTTCCTCCTTTCGTTCTCTATAAATGAGTCCGCCATATTAACTTATCCTTTCGATCTTCCTCCTTTCCTTCTCTATAAATGAGTCCGCCATATTAACTTATCCTTTCGATCTTCCTCCTTTCGTTCTCTATAAATGAGTCCGCCATATTAACTTATCCTTTCGTTCTCTATAAATGAGTCCGCCATATTAACTTATCCTTTCGATCTTCCTCCTTTCGTTCTCTATAAATGAGTCCGCCATATTAACTTATCCTTTCGATCTTCCTCCTTTCGTTCTCTATAAATGAGTCCGCCATATTAACTTATCCTTTCGATCTTCCTCCTTTCGTTCTCTATAAATGAGTCCGCCATATTAACTTATCCTTTCGATCTTCCTCCTTTCGTTCTCTATAAATGAGTCCGCCATATTAACTTATCCTTTCGATCTTCCTCCTTTCGTTCTCTATAAATGAGTCCGCCATATTAACTTATCCTTTCGATCTTCCTCCTTTCGTTCTCTATAAATGAGTCCGCCATATTAACTTATCCTTTCGATCTTCCTCCTTTCGTTCTCTATAAATGAGTCCGCCATATTAACTTATCCTTTCGATCTTCCTCCTTTCCTTCTCTATAAATGAGTCCGCCATATTAACTTATCCTTTCGATCTTCCTCCTTTCGTTCTCTATAAATGAGTCCGCCATATTAACTTATCCTTTCGATCTTCCTCCTTTCGTTCTCTATAAATGAGTCCGCCATATTAACTTATCCTTTCGATCTTCCTCCTTTCCTTCTCTATAAATGAGTCCGCCATATTAACTTATCCTTTCGATCTTCCTCCTTTCCTTCTCTATAAATGAGTCCGCCATATTAACTTATCCTTTCGATCTTCCTCCTTTCCTTCTCTATAAATGAGTCCGCCATATTAACTTATCCTTTCGATCTTCCTCCTTTCGTTCTCTATAAATGAGTCCGCCATATTAACTTATCCTTTCGATCTTCCTCCTTTCCTTCTCTATAAATGAGTCCGCCATATTAACTTATCCTTTCGATCTTCCTCCTTTCGTTCTCTATAAATGAGTCCGCCATATTAACTTATCCTTTCTTTGCTATAAATGAGTCCGCCATATTAACTTATCCTTTCGATCTTCCTCCTTTCCTTCTCTATAAATGAGTCCGCCATATTAACTTATCCTTTCGATCTTCCTCCTTTCGTTCTCTATAAATGAGTCCGCCGTATTAATTCCTCCTTTCGTTCTCTATAAATGAGTCCGCCATATTAACTTATCCTTTCGATCTTCCTCCTTTCGTTCTCTATAAATGAGTCCGCCATATTAACTTATCCTTTCGATCTTCCTCCTTTCCTTCTCTATAAATGAGTCCGCCATATTAACTTATCCTTTCGATCTTCCTCCTTTCGTTCTCTATAAATGAGTCCGCCATATTAACTTATCCTTTCTTTGCTATAAATGAGTCCGCCATATTAACTTATCCTTTCGATCTTCCTCCTTTCGTTCTCTATAAATGAGTCCGCCATATTAACTTATCCTTTCGATCTTCCTCCTTTCGTTCTCTATAAATGAGTCCGCCATATTAACTTATCCTTTCGATCTTCCTCCTTTCCTTCTCTATAAATGAGTCCGCCATATTAACTTATCCTTTCGATCTTCCTCCTTTCCTTCTCTATAAATGAGTCCGCCATATTAACTTATCCTTTCGATCTTCCTCCTTTCCTTCTCTATAAATGAGTCCGCCATATTAACTTATCCTTTCTTTGCTATAAATGAGTCCGCCATATTAACTTATCCTTTCGATCTTCCTCCTTTCCTTCTCTATAAATGAGTCCGCCATATTAACTTATCCTTTCGATCTTCCTCCTTTCGTTCTCTATAAATGAGTCCGCCGTATTAATTCCTCCTTTCGTTCTCTATAAATGAGTCCGCCATATTAACTTATCCTTTCGATCTTCCTCCTTTCCTTCTCTATAAATGAGTCCGCCATATTAACTTATCCTTTCGATCTTCCTCCTTTCGTTCTCTATAAATGAGTCCGCCATATTAACTTATCCTTTCGATCTTCCTCCTTTCCTTCTCTATAAATGAGTCCGCCATATTAACTTATCCTTTCGATCTTCCTCCTTTCGTTCTCTATAAATGAGTCCGCCATATTAACTTATCCTTTCTTTGCTATAAATGAGTCCGCCATATTAACTTATCCTTTCGATCTTCCTCCTTTCCTTCTCTATAAATGAGTCCGCCATATTAACTTATCCTTTCGATCTTCCTCCTTTCGTTCTCTATAAATGAGTCCGCCGTATTAATTCCTCCTTTCGTTCTCTATAAATGAGTCCGCCATATTAACTTATCCTTTCGATCTTCCTCCTTTCGTTCTCTATAAATGAGTCCGCCGTATTAATTCCTCCTTTCGTTCTCTATAAATGAGTCCGCCATATTAACTTATCCTTTCGATCTTCCTCCTTTCGTTCTCTATAAATGAGTCCGCCATATTAACTTATCCTTTCGATCTTCCTCCTTTCGTTCTCTATAAATGAGTCCGCCATATTAACTTATCCTTTCGTTCTCTATAAATGAGTCCGCCATATTAACTTATCCTTTCGTTCTCTATAAATGAGTCCGCCATATTAACTTATCCTTTCGTTCTCTATAAATGAGTCCGCCATATTAACTTATCCTTTCGTTCTCTATAAATGAGTCCGCCATATTAACTTATCCTTTCGTTCTCTATAAATGAGTCCGCCATATTAACTTATCCTTTCTTTGCTATAAATGAGTCCGCCATATTAACTTATCCTTTCGATCTTCCTCCTTTCGTTCTCTATAAATGAGTCCGCCATATTAACTTATCCTTTCTTTGCTATAAATGAGTCCGCCATATTAACTTATCCTTTCGATCTTCCTCCTTTCGTTCTCTATAAATGAGTCCGCCATATTAACTTATCCTTTCGATCTTCCTCCTTTCGTTCTCTATAAATGAGTCCGCCATATTAACTTATCCTTTCGATCTTCCTCCTTTCCTTCTCTATAAATGAGTCCGCCATATTAACTTATCCTTTCGATCTTCCTCCTTTCGTTCTCTATAAATGAGTCCGCCATATTAACTTATCCTTTCGATCTTCCTCCTTTCCTTCTCTATAAATGAGTCCGCCATATTAACTTATCCTTTCGATCTTCCTCCTTTCGTTCTCTATAAATGAGTCCGCCATATTAACTTATCCTTTCGTTCTCTATAAATGAGTCCGCCATATTAACTTATCCTTTCTTTGCTATAAATGAGTCCGCCATATTAACTTATCCTTTCGATCTTCCTCCTTTCGTTCTCTATAAATGAGTCCGCCATATTAACTTATCCTTTCGATCTTCCTCCTTTCGTTCTCTATAAATGAGTCCGCCATATTAACTTATCCTTTCGTTCTCTATAAATGAGTCCGCCGTATTAACTTATCCTTTCTTTGCTATAAATGAGTCCGCCATATTAACTTATCCTTTCGATCTTCCTCCTTTCCTTCTCTATAAATGAGTCCGCCATATTAACTTATCCTTTCGATCTTCCTCCTTTCGTTCTCTATAAATGAGTCCGCCATATTAACTTATCCTTTCGTTCTCTATAAATGAGTCCGCCGTATTAACTTATCCTTTCTTTGCTATAAATGAGTCCGCCATATTAACTTATCCTTTCGATCTTCCTCCTTTCCTTCTCTATAAATGAGTCCGCCATATTAACTTATCCTTTCGATCTTCCTCCTTTCGTTCTCTATAAATGAGTCCGCCATATTAACTTATCCTTTCTTTGCTATAAATGAGTCCGCCATATTAACTTATCCTTTCGATCTTCCTCCTTTCGTTCTCTATAAATGAGTCCGCCATATTAACTTATCCTTTCGTTCTCTATAAATGAGTCCGCCATATTAACTTATCCTTTCGTTCTTCCTCCTTTCGTTCTCTATAAATGAGTCCGCCGTATTAACTTATCCTTTCGATCTTCCTCCTTTCCTTCTCTATAAATGAGTCCGCCATATTAACTTATCCTTTCGATCTTCCTCCTTTCGTTCTCTATAAATGAGTCCGCCATATTAACTTATCCTTTCGTTCTCTATAAATGAGTCCGCCATATTAACTTATCCTTTCGATCTTCCTCCTTTCGTTCTCTATAAATGAGTCCGCCATATTAACTTATCCTTTCGTTCTCTATAAATGAGTCCGCCGTATTAACTTATCCTTTCGATCTTCCTCCTTTCCTTCTCTATAAATGAGTCCGCCATATTAACTTATCCTTTCGATCTTCCTCCTTTCCTTCTCTATAAATGAGTCCGCCATATTAACTTATCCTTTCGTTCTCTATAAATGAGTCCGCCATATTAACTTATCCTTTCTTTACTATAAATGAGTCCGCCATATTAACTTATCCTTTCGATCTTCCTCCTTTCGTTCTCTATAAATGAGTCCGCCATATTAACTTATCCTTTCGATCTTCCTCCTTTCGTTCTCTATAAATGAGTCCGCCATATTAACTTATCCTTTCGTTCTCTATAAATGAGTCCGCCATATTAACTTATCCTTTCGATCTTCCTCCTTTCGTTCTCTATAAATGAGTCCGCCATATTAACTTATCCTTTCGATCTTCCTCCTTTCGTTCTCTATAAATGAGTCCGCCATATTAACTTATCCTTTCTTTGCTATAAATGAGTCCGCCATATTAACTTATCCTTTCGATCTTCCTCCTTTCGTTCTCTATAAATGAGTCCGTCATATTAACTTATCCTTTCGTTCTCTATAAATGAGTCCGCCATATTAACTTATCCTTTCTTTGCTATAAATGAGTCCGCCATATTAACTTATCCTTTCTTTGCTATAAATGAGTCCGCCATATTAACTTATCCTTTCGATCTTCCTCCTTTCGTTCTCTATAAATGAGTCCGCCATATTAACTTATCCTTTCGATCTTCCTCCTTTCGTTCTCTATAAATGAGTCCGCCATATTAACTTATCCTTTCGATCTTCCTCCTTTCGTTCTCTATAAATGAGTCCGTCATATTAACTTATCCTTTCGATCTTCCTCCTTTCGTTCTCTATAAATGAGTCCGCCATATTAACTTATCCTTTCGATCTTCCTCCTTTCGTTCTCTATAAATGAGTCCGCCATATTAACTTATCCTTTCGATCTTCCTCCTTTCGTTCTCTATAAATGAGTCCGCCATATTAACTTATCCTTTCGATCTTCCTCCTTTCGTTCTCTATAAATGAGTCCGCCATATTAACTTATCCTTTCGATCTTCCTCCTTTCGTTCTCTATAAATGAGTCCGCCATATTAACTTATCCTTTCGATCTTCCTCCTTTCGTTCTCTATAAATGAGTCCGCCATATTAACTTATCCTTTCGATCTTCCTCCTTTCGTTCTCTATAAATGAGTCCGTCATATTAACTTATCCTTTCGTTCTCTATAAATGAGTCCGCCATATTAACTTATCCTTTCGATCTTCCTCCTTTCGTTCTCTATAAATGAGTCCGTCATATTAACTTATCCTTTCGTTCTCTATAAATGAGTCCGTCATATTAACTTATCCTTTCGTTCTCTATAAATGAGTCCGCCATATTAACTTATCCTTTCTTTACTATAAATGAGTCCGCCATATTAACTTATCCTTTCGATCTTCCTCCTTTCGTTCTCTATAAATGAGTCCGTCATATTAACTTATCCTTTCGTTCTCTATAAATGAGTCCGCCATATTAACTTATCCTTTCGATCTTCCTCCTTTCGTTCTCTATAAATGAGTCCGTCATATTAACTTATCCTTTCGTTCTCTATAAATGAGTCCGTCATATTAACTTATCCTTTCGTTCTCTATAAATGAGTCCGCCATATTAACTTATCCTTTCGATCTTCCTCCTTTCGTTCTCTATAAATGAGTCCGTCATATTAACTTATCCTTTCGTTCTCTATAAATGAGTCCGTCATATTAACTTATCCTTTCGTTCTCTATAAATGAGTCCGCCATATTAACTTATCCTTTCGATCTTCCTCCTTTCGTTCTCTATAAATGAGTCCGTCATATTAACTTATCCTTTCGTTCTCTATAAATGAGTCCGCCATATTAACTTATCCTTTCGATCTTCCTCCTTTCGTTCTCTATAAATGAGTCCGTCATATTAACTTATCCTTTCGTTCTCTATAAATGAGTCCGCCATATTAACTTATCCTTTCGATCTTCCTCCTTTCGTTCTCTATAAATGAGTCCGCCATATTAACTTATCCTTTCGATCTTCCTCCTTTCGTTCTCTATAAATGAGTCCGCCATATTAACTTATCCTTTCGATCTTCCTCCTTTCGTTCTCTATAAATGAGTCCGTCATATTAACTTATCCTTTCGTTCTCTATAAATGAGTCCGCCATATTAACTTATCCTTTCGATCTTCCTCCTTTCGTTCTCTATAAATGAGTCCGTCATATTAACTTATCCTTTCGTTCTCTATAAATGAGTCCGCCATATTAACTTATCCTTTCGATCTTCCTCCTTTCGTTCTCTATAAATGAGTCCGTCATATTAACTTATCCTTTCGTTCTCTATAAATGAGTCCGCCATATTAACTTATCCTTTCGTTCTTCCTCCTTTCGTTCTCTATAAATGAGTCCGCCATATTAACTTATCCTTTCGATCTTCCTCCTTTCGTTCTCTATAAATGAGTCCGCCATATTAACTTATCCTTTCTTTGCTATAAATGAGTCCGCCATATTAACTTATCCTTTCGATCTTCCTCCTTTCGTTCTCTATAAATGAGTCCGCCATATTAACTTATCCTTTCGATCTTCCTCCTTTCCTTCTCTATAAATGAGTCCGCCATATTAACTTATCCTTTCGATCTTCCTCCTTTCGTTCTCTATAAATGAGTCCGCCATATTAACTTATACTTTCGATCTTCCTCCTTTCCTTCTCTATAAATGAGTCCGCCATATTAACTTATCCTTTCGATCTTCCTCCTTTCCTTCTCTATAAATGAGTCCGCCATATTAACTTATCCTTTCGATCTTCCTCCTTTCGTTCTCTATAAATGAGTCCGCCATATTAACTTATCCTTTCTTTGCTATAAATGAGTCCGCCATATTAACTTATCCTTTCGTTCTCTATAAATGAGTCCGCCATATTAACTTATCCTTTCTTTGCTATAAATGAGTCCGCCATATTAACTTATCCTTTCGATCTTCCTCCTTTCGTTCTCTATAAATGAGTCCGCCATATTAACTTATCCTTTCGTTCTCTATAAATGAGTCCGCCATATTAACTTATCCTTTCGATCTTCCTCCTTTCGTTCTCTATAAATGAGTCCGCCATATTAACTTATCCTTTCTTTGCTATAAATGAGTCCGCCATATTAACTTATCCTTTCGATCTTCCTCCTTTCGTTCTCTATAAATGAGTCCGCCATATTAACTTATCCTTTCTTTGCTATAAATGAGTCCGCCATATTAACTTATCCTTTCGTTCTCTATAAATGAGTCCGCCATATTAACTTATACTTTCGATCTTCCTCCTTTCGTTCTCTATAAATGAGTCCGCCATATTAACTTATCCTTTCGATCTTCCTCCTTTCGTTCTCTATAAATGAGTCCGCCATATTAACTTATCCTTTCGATCTTCCTCCTTTCGTTCTCTATAAATGAGTCCGCCATATTAACTTATCCTTTCTTTGCTATAAATGAGTCCGCCATATTAACTTATCCTTTCTTTGCTATAAATGAGTCCGCCATATTAACTTATCCTTTCTTTGCTATAAATGAGTCCGCCGTATTAACTTATCCTTTCTTTGCTATAAATGAGTCCGCCATATTAACTTATCCTTTCTTTGCTATAAATGAGTCCGCCATATTAACTTATCCTTTCGATCTTCCTCCTTTCGTTCTCTATAAATGAGTCCGCCATATTAACTTATCCTTTCGATCTTCCTCCTTTCGTTCTCTATAAATGAGTCCGCCATATTAACTTATCCTTTCTTTGCTATAAATGAGTCCGCCATATTAACTTATCCTTTCTTTGCTATAAATGAGTCCGCCATATTAACTTATCCTTTCTTTGCTATAAATGAGTCCGCCATATTAACTTATCCTTTCGTTCTCTATAAATGAGTCCGCCATATTAACTTATCCTTTCTTTGCTATAAATGAGTCCGCCATATTAACTTATCCTTTCTTTGCTATAAATGAGTCCGCCATATTAACTTATCATTTCTTTGCTATAAATGAGTCCGCCATATTAACTTATCCTTTCGTTCTCTATAAATGAGTCCGCCATATTAACTTATCCTTTCTTTGCTATAAATGAGTCCGCCATATTAACTTATCCTTTCTTTGCTATAAATGAGTCCGCCATATTAACTTATCCTTTCGATCTTTATCCTTTCGCCCTTTATCCTTTCGTTCTCTATACTGTACTAGAAAGGCATTTCCTAAAGGAAATGCAACCACGAAGCTAAGGAAAATTAAACAAAGGGCCATAATTTGGTTTGTTGCTTAGCCTAGTTTAGTAGCATTTGCCAATAAATAACTTATATTCCCATGGAAACTAGAATTCTCTGGAACTGTTGGTTTTACCTTTGAAAAAAGATTCAGTACAGATTGTGGTTCAGATAACACATACCGTACCAAGTTTCAGAAAATATTGTAGTTTATGTCCAAATTACCGATTTTCTATCATAATGCATCTGTTTGCAGTGGTTGTCATGGAAACTGAAAAATAGAACAATGTAATTCGGATGCAGAATAAGTCATATAATGGGGTAGGTCTTGGTCCCAAGTCATAATACTATTAACTTGTGTTTCAAATTATCATTTTAGAAATTTTAACATCTGTTTAGTCTTGTTGCTATGGTAATTGGATTGTGTAATTAACCTCGAATGGATTGTATATGGACCTTACAGATGACTTGCAAAACCCCAAATTTATATTTATTACATTATTTTGCTGCAAATAGAGTATTGAATTTAGACTTGAATGATATCGACTTTAATAAACTCCAGTTACCATGGTAACAAGATAATATTTATGGAATGTTTTAGGTTTTACTAAAAGTTTCAACTAGTGGTCCAGATAACACATATCCAATTTCGTAAAATTTTATCGCGAAGTCTATGTCCAAATGAGTTATTTTTGTATAAAAACATATGTTTTCAGCGGTTGTCATGGTAACTGCAAAATTAAACAATGAAATTCGGACGCAGAATAAGTCATATAGTGGGGGTAGGGGTTGGTCCCAAGACATAACACATTAACCTTAGGCTTCAAATTAACATTTTATAAATTTTAACATCTGTTTAGCCCGGTTGCCAAGGTAACTGGAATTTCTATTTAACCTCAATCGGCTCTGCTATGGACCTTATAGTTGAGTTGAGAAATCCCAAGTTTATACAGTATGTATTATAGTTTTCCTACAAATAGAGTTATAAATATTGACTTGAAATACATAGACTTTTTTCTAAGTCCGTTGCCATGGAAACCAGATTTTTCCTGAATATGAGACCCATCCCACACGACGCGCCTCGATGAGTAGTACATACATGCAAAATTTCAGGGTACTTTTAAAGGCTAGTTTTTTCCCCGACCAAAAAAAACCAAATCTGCCTCACACAAGTAAAATAGCCCACTATGAATAGACCATCTCAGCTAAGGAAAATCTTTCTTAGCGAAAGTAGTTGATTTTCCTTAGCTTCGTGGATTCGGATGCAGAATAAGTCATATAGTGGGGGTAGGGGTTAGTCCCAAGTCATAATACTATTAACTTGTGCTTCAAATTATCATTTTATAAATTTTAACATCTGTTTAGACTTGTTGCTATGGTAACTGTATTTTCTAATTAACATCAAACGGCTTGGATATGGATCTTATAGATGAGTTGCAAAACCCCAAGTTTATATATATTACAGTTTTGCTACACATAGAGTTATCAATATAGATTTGAATGATATAGAGTTTAATAAACTACAGTTACCATGGTAACTCAATTTCTGGAATAATTTAAGTTTCACTAAAAGTTCCAACTAGTTGTCCAGATAACACATACCCAGTTTTGTAAAATTTTATCGTGAAGTCTATGTCCAAATGAATAAGTTTTGAATGAAAACATCTGTTTTCAGCGGTTGTCATGGTAACTGCAAAATAGAACAATCAAATTCGGATGCAGAATAAGTTATATAGTGGGGGTAGGGGTTGGTCCCAAGTCATAACACCTTGTCCTTAAGCTTCAAATTATCATTTTATAAATTTGAACATCTGTTTAGCCTGGTTGCCAAGGTAACTGGATTTTCTATTTAACCTCAATCGGCTCTGCTATGGACCTTATAGTTGAGTTGAGAAACCCCAAGTTTATATCTATTATAGTTTCCCTACAAATAGAGTTTTAAATATTGACTTGAAATACATAGACTTTTTTCTAAGTCCGTTGCCATGGAAACCAGATTTTTCCTGAATATGAGACCCATCCCACACGACGCGCCTCGATGAGTAGTACATACATGCAAAATTTCAGGGTACTTTTAAAGGCTAGTTTTTTCCCCGACCAAAAAAAAACAAATCTGCCCCACACAAGTAAAATAGCCCACTATGAATAGACCATCTCAGCTAAGGAAAATCTTTCTTAGCGAAAGTAGTTGATTTTCCTTAGCTTCGTGGATTTGGATGCAGAATAAGTCATATAGTGGGGGTAGGTCTTGGTCCCAAGTCATAATACTATTAACTTGTGCTTCAAATTATCATTTTATAAATTTTAACATCTGTTTAGTCTTGTTGCTATGGTAACTGGATTGTGTAATTAACCTCGAACGGCTTGTATATGGACCTTATAGATGTGTTGCAAAACCCCAAATTTATATATATTACATTATTTTGCTACAAATAGAGTATTGAATTTAGATTTGAATGATATAGACTTTGATAAACTACAGTTACCATGGTAACTAGGTATTTCTGGAATGTTTTTTTTGTTTCACTAAAAGTTCCAACTAGTGGTCCAGATAACACATACCCAGTTTCGTAAAATTTTATCGCGAAGTCTATGTCCAAATGAGTAATTTTTGCATAAAAACATCTGTTTTCAGCGGTTGTCATGGTAACTGCAAAATAAAACAATGAAATTCGGACGCAGAATAAATTATATAGTGGGGGTAGGTGTTGGTCCCAAGTCATAACACCTTCTCCTTAGGCTTCAAATTATCATTTTATAAATTTTAACATCTGTTTAGCCTGGTTGCCAAGGTAACTGGATTTTCTATTTAACCTCAATCGGCTCTGCTATGGACCTTATAGTTGAGTTGAGAAACCCCAAGTTTATATCTATTATAGTTTCCCTACAAATAGAGTTTTAAATATTGACTTGAAATACAGAGACTTTTTTATAAGTCCGTTTCCATGGAAACCAGATTTTTCCTGGATATGAGACCCGGCCCAAAAGATGCGCCTCGATGAGTAGTATATACATGCAAAATTTCAGGGTACTTTTAAAGGCTAGTTTTTTCACCGGTCAAAAAACCCCAAATCTGCCTCACACAAGTAAAATAGCCCACTATGAATAGACCATCTCAGCTAAGGAAAATCTTTCTTAGCGAAAGTAGTTGATTTTCCTTAGCTTCGTGGATCAAAATGCATCTGTTTGCAGTGGTTGTCATGGAAACTGGAAAATAGAACAATGTAATTCGGATGCAGAATAAGTCATACGAGAAAGGCATTTCCTAAAGGAAATGCAACCACGAAGCTAAGGAAAATTTAACAAACGGCCACACTTTGGTTCGTTGCTTAGCCTCGTTTAGTAGCAATTGTCAATAATTAACTTCTATTCCCATGGAAACTAGAGTTCTCTGGAACTGTTGCTTTAACCTTTGAAAAAAAATTCAGTACAAATTGTGGTTCAGATAACACATATATATACTGAGTTTCAGAAAATATTGTAGTTTATGTCCAAATTACCGATTTTCTATCAAAATGCATCTGTTTGCAGTGGTTGTCATGGAAACTGAAAAATAGAACAATGTAATTCGGATGCAGAATAAGTCATATAGTGGGGGTAGGGGTTAGTCCCAAGTCATAATACTATTAACTTGTGCTTCAAATTATCATGTTATAAATTTTAACATCTGTTTAGACTTGTTGCTATGGTAACTGTATTTTCTAATTAACCTCAAACGGCTTGGATATGGATCTTATAGATGAGTTGCAAAACCCCAAGTTTATATATATTACAGTTTTGCTACAAATAGAGTTATCAATATAGATTTGAATGATATAGAGTTTAATAAACTACAGTTACCATGGTAACTAAATTTCTGGAATAATTTAAGTTTCACTAAAAGTTCCAACTAGTGGTCCAGATAACACATTCCCAGTTTTGTAAAATTTTATCGTGAAGTCTATGTCCAAATGAATAAGTTTTGAATAAAAACATATGTTTTCAGCGGTTGTCATGGTAACTGAAAAATAGAACAATGTAATTCGGATGCAGAATAAGTTATATAGTGGGGGTAGGGGTTGGTCCCAAGTCATAACACCTTGCCCTTAGGCTTCAAATTAACATTTTATAAATTTTAACATCTGTTTATCCCGGTTGCCAAGGTAACTGGATTTTCTATTTAGCCTCAATCGGATCTGCTATGGACCTTATAGTTGTGTTGCGAAACCCCAAGTTTATATCTATTATAGTTTTCCTACAAATAGAGTTATAAATATTGACTTGAAATACATAGACTTTTTTTGAAGTCCGTTGCCATGGAAACCAGATTTTTCCTGGATATGAGACCCGGCCCAAAAGATGCGCCTCGTCGAGTAGTATATACATGCAAAATTTCAGGGTACTTTTAAAGGCTAGTTTTTTCGCCTATCAAAAAACCCCAAATCTGCCTCACACAAGTAAAATAGCCCACTATGAATAGACCATCTCAGCTAAGGAAAATCTTTCTTAGCGAAAGTAGTTGATTTTCCTTAGCTTCGTGGATAGTGGGGGTAGGGGTTAGTCCCAAGTCATAATACTATTACTAGAAAGGCATTTCCTAAAGGAAATGCAACCACGAAGCTAAGGAAAATTAAACAAACGGCCACAATTTGGTTCGTTGCTTAGCCTAGTTTAGTAGCATTTGCCAATAAATAACTTCTATTCCCATGGAAACTAGAGTTCTCTGGAACTGTTGGTTTTACCTTTGAAAAAAGATTCAGTCCAGATTGTTTTTCAGATAACACATCGAGTTTCAGAAAATATTGTAGTTTATGTCCAAATTACAGATTTTCTATCAAAATGCATCTGTTTGCAGTGGTTGTCATGGAAACTGAAAAATAGAACAATGTAATTCGGATGCAGAATAAGTCATATAGTGGGGGTAGGTGTTGGTCCCAAGTCATAATACTATTAAATTGTGCTTCAAATTATCATTTTATTAATTTTAACATCTGTTTACTCTTGTTGCTATGGTAAATGGATTTTCTAATTAACTTCGAACGGCTTGTATATGGACCTTATAGATGAGTTACAAAACCCCAAGTTTATATATATTACAGTTTTGCTAGAAATAGAGTTATCAATATAGACTTGAATGATATAGAGTTTAATAAACTACAGTTACCATGGTAACTAAATTTCTGGAATGATTTAAGTTTCACTAAAAGTTCCAACTAGTGGTGCAGATAACACATACCCAGTTTTGTAAAATTTTATCGCGAAGTCTATGTCCAAATGAATAATTTTTGTATAAAAACATCTGTTTTCGGCTGTTGTCATGGTAACTGAAAAATAGAACAATGTAATTCGGATGCAGAATAAGTTATATAGTGGGGGTAGGGGTTGGTCTCAAGTCATAACACCTTGCCCTTAGGCCTCAAATTATCATTTTATAAATTTTAACATCTGTTTATCCCGGTTGCCAACGTAACTGGATTTTCTATTTAGCCTCAATCGGATCTGCTATGGACCTTATAGTTGTGTTGCAAAACCCCAAGTTTAAATCTATTATAGTTTTCCTACAAATAGAGTTATAAATATTGACTTGAAATACATAGACTTTTTTTGAAGTCCGTTGCCATGGAAACCAGATTTTTCCTGGATATGAGACCCGGCCCAAAAGATGCGCCTCGCCGAGTAGTATATACATGCAAAATTTCAGGGTACTTTTAAAGGCTAGTTTTTTCGCCTATCAAAAAACCCCAAATCTGCCTCACACAAGTAAAATAGCCCACTATGAATAGACCATCTCAGCTAAGGAAAATCTTTCTTAGCGAAAGTAGTTGATTTTCCTTAGCTTCGTGGAACTTGTGCTTCAAATTATCATTTTATATATTTTAACGAGAAAGGCATTTCCTAAAGGAAATGCAACCACGAAGCTAAGGAAAATTAAACAAACGGCCACACTTTGGTTCGTTGCTTATAGCCTAGTTTAGTAGCAATTGCCAATAATTTACGTCTATTCCCATGGAAACTAGAGTTCTCTGGAACTGTGGGTTTTACCTTTGAAAAAAGATTCAGTCCAGATTGTGGTTCAGATTATAACACATATACCGAGTTTCAGAAAATATTGTAGTTTATGTCCAAATTACCGATTTTCTATCAAAATGCATCTGTTTGCAGTGGTTGTCATGGAAACTGAAAAATATAATAATGTAATTCGGATGCAGAATAAGTCATATAGTGGGGGTAGGTCTTGGTCCCAAGTCATAATACTATTAACTTGTGCTTCAAATTATCATTTTATAAATAGTAACATCTGTTTAGTCTTGTTGCTATGGTAACTGTACTTTCTAATTAACCTCAAACGGCTTGGATGGATATGGAAATTATAGATGAGTTACAAAACCCCAAGTTTATATATATTACAGTTTTGCTAGAAATAGAGTTATCAATATAGACTTGAATGATATAGAGTTTAATAAACTACAGTTACCATGGTAACTAAATTTCTGGAATGATTTAAGTTTCACTAAAAGTTCCAACTAGTGGTGCAGATAACACATACCCAGTTTTGTAAAATTTTATCGCGAAGTCTATGTCCAAATGAATAATTTTTGTATAAAAACATCTGTTTTCGGCTGTTGTCATGGTAACTGAAAAATAGAACAATGTAATTCGGATGCAGAATAAGTTATATAGTGGGGGTAGGGGTTGGTCTCAAGTCATAACACCTTGCCCTTAGGCCTCAAATTATCATTTTATAAATTTTAACATCTGTTTATCCCGGTTGCCAACGTAACTGGATTTTCTATTTAGCCTCAATCGGATCTGCTATGGACCTTATAGTTGTGTTGCAAAACCCCAAGTTTAAATCTATTATAGTTTTCCTACAAATAGAGTTATAAATATTGACTTGAAATACATAGACTTTTTTTGAAGTCCGTTGCCATGGAAACCAGATTTTTCCTGGATATGAGACCCGGCCCAAAAGATGCGCCTCGCCGAGTAGTATATACATGCAAAATTTCAGGGTACTTTTAAAGGCTAGTTTTTTCGCCTATCAAAAAACCCCAAATCTGCCTCACACAAGTAAAATAGCCCACTATGAATAGACCATCTCAGCTAAGGAAAATCTTTCTTAGCGAAAGTAGTTGATTTTCCTTAGCTTCGTGGACATCTGTTTAGACTTGTTGCTATGGTAACTGTATTTTCTAATTAACCTCAAACGGCTTGGATATGGATCTTATAGATGAGTTGCAAAACCCCAAGTTTATATACGAGAAAGGCATTTCCTAAAGGAAATGCAACCACGAAGCTAAGGAAAATTTAACAAACGGCCACACTTTGGTTCGTTGCTTAGCCTCGTTTAGTAGCAATTGTCAATAATTAACTTCTATTCCCATGGAAACTAGAGTTCTCTGGAACTGTTGCTTTAACCTTTGAAAAAAAATTCAGTACAAATTGTGGTTCAGATAACACATATATATACTGAGTTTCAGAAAATATTGTAGTTTATGTCCAAATTACCGATTTTCTATCAAAATGCATCTGTTTGCAGTGGTTGTCATGGAAACTGAAAAATAGAACAATGTAATTCGGATGCAGAATAAGTCATATAGTGGGGGTAGGGGTTAGTCCCAAGTCATAATACTATTAACTTGTGCTTCAAATTATCATGTTATAAATTTTAACATCTGTTTAGACTTGTTGCTATGGTAACTGTATTTTCTAATTAACCTCAAACGGCTTGGATATGGATCTTATAGATGAGTTGCAAAACCCCAAGTTTATATATATTACAGTTTTGCTACAAATAGAGTTATCAATATAGATTTGAATGATATAGAGTTTAATAAACTACAGTTACCATGGTAACTAAATTTCTGGAATAATTTAAGTTTCACTAAAAGTTCCAACTAGTGGTCCAGATAACACATTCCCAGTTTTGTAAAATTTTATCGTGAAGTCTATGTCCAAATGAATAAGTTTTGAATAAAAACATATGTTTTCAGCGGTTGTCATGGTAACTGAAAAATAGAACAATGTAATTCGGATGCAGAATAAGTTATATAGTGGGGGTAGGGGTTGGTCCCAAGTCATAACACCTTGCCCTTAGGCTTCAAATTAACATTTTATAAATTTTAACATCTGTTTATCCCGGTTGCCAAGGTAACTGGATTTTCTATTTAGCCTCAATCGGATCTGCTATGGACCTTATAGTTGTGTTGCGAAACCCCAAGTTTATATCTATTATAGTTTTCCTACAAATAGAGTTATAAATATTGACTTGAAATACATAGACTTTTTTTGAAGTCCGTTGCCATGGAAACCAGATTTTTCCTGGATATGAGACCCGGCCCAAAAGATGCGCCTCGTCGAGTAGTATATACATGCAAAATTTCAGGGTACTTTTAAAGGCTAGTTTTTTCGCCTATCAAAAAACCC